>JACTOM010000020.1:950156-1008576 GCA_015832385.1 Elymnias hypermnestra | reverse complement strand
TATTAATGATTAAAAATTTTAACGAAATATTGGTATATAGAGAGTGATAATAGTAGAAATATCATTTTTAGAACATGCCTCTGTACTCAAAGAATTATCAAAAGTTACTAGTATGACATTCTAGGCTTTAAGTTATGATTATTAGTAAATAGCTAAAGTAGTTTTCATGTGAAAGCATGTCAGTTAGATAGAGTTACTTTCATATTTATAATATTAGTAATGATTTAGTACTTTTGTGAAGAAAGATTCTGTATATATCACCAAGGATATAATATAAATGTACAAACCAATTTAGAAGGTTTATTTTCACACTTTGTCATGATATACATCAAAAGTTTGTTTTGTACTTGATCTTTTCAATTATATGGGGTTATCAGCGATTTGATCGTTGACTAGAATGAAAAATGGGGTACCATTGAGTTTGGACCATTGTGTATTATAATGTTTTATAAAGGACAGGCCACAGCATGCTCAAATTTGATAGAGATAATGATTTTATAACTGTTGAAATAATTAACAGGTGGTGTAGTACCAGTATACAGAAGAGCATTGTTATATCCTTCAAGAGTTGCTCTACATGATGATTTTGGAATCTATACTTATGGTGCACTGTATCAAGCTGCCACAGCACTCAGTAAAGATATTGCAGCTCAGCTTTGTGAGATACTTTTTTTTAGTAATAGATTGTACAATATTTTAAAATATAGCCATATGTTGGCTTTATAAAATATTAATAATCTTTATTTGTCAGGTGCATACCTATACACTCTCAGTTGTATTAAATATAGTAATTACAGTATTTACACAATATTAAGAAATTATATTAATATGACTTAAAAAGCAAAAGAATTTAATCAAAATAGAAAACAAATTCTATTTATATATTCTTTGTATTTGAAAATAATATTATTCTTGGAAATGAAAATTGATAACCAATGTTTAATAAATACTTTGAGTTACATAACTATTCTGAAATTTATTTAAATGACTTTTTAATTACTATTATTTTTCATGCTTTTTTTAATATATAAGAGTTTGGTTTATATCTACTCTATATATACATATAATTGTAATAAAAATGATGGACATTTATTCCAAACACAATAAATTCAAGATTTTTGTATTTTTATTTACATTTTTATTATTGCTGACAGGTCAGCTACTTGACTGTAATCTCACCTGATAATAAGTAATGACACAGTCTATGATGGAAGCTATGTAAAAGAGAGCATTTCCCCTTTTATGATTTTCTCATAGCCTTTAGTCCAAACTGGGGCAAGTTAGAAAATGCAATTCCCTTAATTTGCCCACCCTGAATTCAAATCCAGATTCTCAGCTAGGGAAGCAAGTATTTTTACCGTTGCACCTGTGAGGCCATCAAAGATTAGTGTTATATCTTGGTGATAAACTCATGTAATGAATTTCTGAAATGCCAAGAATTATGAAATCTAGTCAAATATGCCTTGTTCTCATAAATTTCTTTTCCATTTAATATAAAATGTTTAACTTTTATAGTGGGTGAAAAAGAATACACAATTTCCTACATGTGTAGCAATGATGCTTCACATATTGTTGTGCAATGGGCAATATGGATGACAGGGAATATAGGTGAGTATAAATGTTACTATAATATATTGTTTTATCATATTATATTCTATTTAGTGTGTCATATTATATTGTTTTGTATTACATTAGGTTTAAGTTTAAATATCTGCATTCTTCAAAGAAAAAACATTAACTTCATGACAAATTAATAAATACAATACATGAAAAAATTGATATAACATACTTAAGAAGTGACAGTGAGAACTTAATTAAGAAATACAGTGTTTTAGTAGTTTAAAAGTTACAAAAGATTTTTCATAAATTATATAATCTGGTAAACTATCATATAACACCACCCTGAAATTGTACAGATTTTGTCTGTTTTTTTTTCTAGATCTGTGTGTTGATTTAAGTTTCGTATTAAATGTAATTTGTGAAACTTGATTTAAAAATTTTCTAACTTATAAATTTGTATTTATATAGCATGTTAGCTTTTTTTTATTTGTTTATGAACGATAAACAATTTGGAATAATGTTTTGAGGAGTTTGATTTTTTATATTAGAACTTTTAAATTATTTTCCCATATTTCTTTTAAGCATTCTCATAATAGCTTGGCTATGAATTGTAAATATAAAAAAATATTTTTTTAGTCCCTAGCCACTCAGCATTCGCATTAACATATTATTGAAGCAACTTCGTGATTCTATTATATAAATTGATGATGATGTTGTGAAAATGTCTTTCAATGATTTGCTTCTCTCATAGTAGTGTATCTAAATCTGGATTGTCATAGTTTAACATTTGACGTTTTTAGACATTTAAAAGTTTCCCATTTGAAAATCATATTATGTGAATTTCTAGCTGTACCACTTACACCGCTACATCCAGCTGAGATGCTCAAATACTATATACAAGACAGTACTTCGAAATTAATTATTTGTGCAGACGACTATGAGAAACTCCTCCGTCCGATAGCGCAGGAACTATCAAAACCTATTTTAGTAGTGTACAGGCCTAAGGAACAAGAGAAAGATGAGAATCAAAAAGATTTAAATGATGTTGGACCATCAAACACATGGTTTGGGAGCAACGAGGCTATGCTTATTTATACAAGTGGTAAGTATAACACATGCATATACATACACACACCCACGCATTTATAAAAAAGCTAAAAACATTCACTCATACACACTCATATACTTCAAATTTCGGGATACATGTTCCATTTCCAATATAGCTACTCATTATGTCCCATGGGATCGGGATACACAAGCTCTAGCTACAGATTCATTACATGATCTCCAAAATTATTCGCTTAATTGACTCTGAAGTCAGTATAAATATTCTTTCTAGACATAGACTTTCACTAAGAACAAGTTTGTCCATAATCCCAATGGAACGGGATTTACAAACGTAACACCATCGCTTACTGATTTATCTCGAGATTTCCAACATTGTACCACGGAAATTAACTTGATGTTAGCTGAAACTGACTTGAAATTAGCCATAGATATACTTTTTGCGGCGTAGGCGCTCACTAAGCACGAATTTCTTCATATTACCACGCCGTCGGGAAATACGCGAGGACATCGTGTACAACAGCGATACAATAAATAAAAAAGGAGATGATCAAAAATGTATGAAATTATGCGCCAAGTATGTGCTTAAATATGAAGACAAGGTTAAAAGTTAAGACATTTATTTCAATGCCGAAAATATTTTCTATTCAAGAAATGCAACACTTACAAAAAAAAAATAACTTTAATGTAGAAACAATTCATAGACCGTGTGTTAAATTAGTGTCATTTCGTAAACTTTTTGGACAAAAATGGAAAACCATGGGTCGTTTTAATTTGATATCCATGAATAAATAGCGGAACTAATTATTTGCTTTAGCTCTTGGATACAAATGGTATTCACATTACCATTACATTACATACATTATTATGCTAAATGGTATGATTAACTAGTGAAAAGTAATTTCCCTCGTATTGCGATACCTTCCACCAGTTTAGCCCTAAATAAAATAGATAGTGCATTTTTTTAACTCATGATTTGTAGTTAAATAAGCTGTCCAATAGGCAGTTACATGATATGTATATCTTATTCAATTAATCAAATTGTTCTCAGGTTCCAGTTTAGGGTTGGTATAATATAGTTAATTTAATATCCCTTTATTTGGGTATAGACTATAGAGTTGTCGTCCTTGTATATAAATTGATCCTCACATTTCTTTGACATCACAACATAGACTAATCACAGACTAACTACAAAGTTCAGAGATACATAACAGTTGATGTTTGATTTTTTTTTAACATATTTTGAGGATTGCCATGTACTTAATTTGTAAAACATCTCCTCCATAGATTGTAATCTCTTTGAGATTGGCTGCCTCAATGAAATAGATTGGTAGATATTCGCGTTGTAGTGTAATTCTCTTTGAGATTGGCCGCCTTAATAAAATATCATAAAGATTTACGTTGCAGGGCAATTTTGTGATATTCTCTCTGAGATTGGCTATCTGAGTTTTAATAAACTATAATGGTGAATTTTCGTGTTACAGTGTATTTATTTGCTGTTCTCTTTGTGATTTGTCTCCTTGATGAACTAAAGTGGAGAATATTCGCGTTGCTGTGTAATTTTATATTATACTCTCCGAAACTGTTCACCTTGATAAACTTAAAGAGGTGTATTTTCGTGTTGTGGTATATTTATTTGCTGTTCTCTTTGTGATTTGTCTCTTTGATAAACTAAAGTGGTGAATATTCGTGTTGCTGTGTAATTTTATATTATACTCTCCGAAATTGTTCACCTTGATAAACTTAAAGTGGTGAATTTTCGTGTTGTGGTGTATTTATTTGCTGTTCTCTTTATGTTTTGTCTCCTTGATAAACTAAAGTGCTGAATATTCGCGTTGCTTCGCAATTTTATATTATACTCTCCGAAATTGTTCACCTTGATAAACTTAAAGTGGTGAATTTTCGTGTTGTGATGTATTTATTTGCTCTTCTTTTTGTGATTTGTCTCCTTGATGAACTAAAGTGGAGAATATTCGCGTTGCTGTGTAATTTTATATTATACTCTCTGAAATTGTTCACCTTGATAAACCTAAAGTGGTGAATTTTCGTGTTGTAGTGTATTTATTTGCTGTTTTCTATGTGATTTATCGCCTTGATAAACTTAAAGTGGTGAATATTCGTTTTGTAGTGTAATTTTATGTTATTCTTCTCTCTGACGTTGGTCGGCTCAATGAAATAAAGTGAAGAATATTCGTGTTCTAGTGTAATTTAACTTTTCAAATTCTTAACTAAATTTTAAAGTTTCTATCCCTTGCGAAGATGCAAATGGGTTGATTGGTAATGGCTAAGTTAGAACTGACGTTCAACTTATTAATTTTTTTTTCTGCATTACATTTTTCTGCAACAATTGTAATTGTCGTCTGGTATTTTATGTACGTCAACTTAGTCGTGTAGTTAAGTTTCATTTAAACAAATAAGAGGTTGTTTATTATTTTAATTTAATTTCAAGGTACAACTAGTAAACCCAAAGGTGTGGTGTGGACACATAGTATGTTGTCCACTCAAATATCCGCACTCCATACAGCATGGCAGTACTCTTCACATGATGAGGTGCTCCATACACTTCCCTTACATCATATACACGGACAGCTAAACTCCCTCAAATCCTCTCTATCAGCAGGATCTAGGTAATCTATAGCTATCTAATATATAAATAGATAGAATGGCTTTATTATAAATAGTGTTAAATCTCTCATTTTCACCACATTATCTAAAGTCTTTCAATTGTGTCTCCTTCCTTACGGTTGTCTGGAAGAAATTGCTCCAAAGCGTTAAGACCGCCTATTGTGCGACACTAATTGAATAAGTTGAAGTTTCCTTTTTTATGTATTTTATACTATGATGTGGTACAATAAAAAATTAAAAGTGCGTGCTGTTAGCCTTGGGGCCTCAGTGTTTATAAAAGAAAACACTACCCTGGCTAGAAACTTAGTTTATTACATGTTTTTATGATATTATAATTCTCACAACTTTGACAGTTGAATAGAATCACTTTATTCTTCGACTCCCGAGGACCTTCAAAAGACCTTCTATCGGCAACTATTTGGTAAGGACCTTAGCCTCATCACTAGTCCAGACCGGCAGGCAGAAACCTGGTCTGTGGTCTTGGACAGTAATTCGACTAATTACCAGAACGACTGGCTATTTGACACAGAGCTACGGTTTTTATAGCAATATATCGCTGACTGATTGTTTACATCTTGACTGACATAGCAGTCGATAGATGCAGGTCAGCGTTATTAATATAATATTTTTCATAAAATATATAAAAAAATATTTCATAAATTCCCTTTTGTAAATTTTAAATTGAAAAGAAATAAAATTTTATTACTAGTTTGTAATATTGACAAAAAAAATACGTGCCATTTATATTTTTCAATTTCAATATATTATTTGTATTAATTTTTGTCACTTTTAATATTTTAATGACAATTAAATTCATTATATTATTATAATACATTCCTTTTCCCCCACCATCTAAGTCTCGGAAATCTAAAGTTTAAGATTTGTACAATTAGATAAACAAGACTTAAAAATTTGTTTGCCAAAGAAGTTTCACTTCTGACATGTGTACTTTGTACGCACTGTTACATCCTTAAATTCTATATTAAATTATTAAATGACGAGTGGTAAATTAAAATTATTTGTAAATGTTAAAACTACCTAACCTTAAAACGAATTAGCATAAAAAACGCTGCACATCTTCGTGATGCTAATCACGCGTTTCATCAGTAAATATTTACCCTCATGCGCCTAAAGAAGTTTCAATTCAAATATACAATGCAACCTTGATGTACTTATAAAGCGGCACATTATACAATGTTATATTAAGAAAATTTCTTTTAATAAATATTTCAAAATCTCCTATGACTGCATGTAAAAGCTTAGTCAAAAACGCCTTAAAAACGATTTTTTCATTATTACAGACTGTGTTATTGTGCTCTATTTAAAGAACTATTTCAATTGATAACTCTTGCATAACGCTTTCCACCATTCCCACTTAATTTCGTAATTTTATTCCACAATTGAATAGTAATTCTTGTCTTGTCGTTCTTATTTCATCTACAATAAAAAGTATTATTACTTTGTTAAAACTAATTCCAACATACTCTATACATAACAAAACCACATTGTAACAAATTCCTTCGAACAATGAATATTATATTAAATACCTCTGTATCTTCTGGAGTCCCACAAGGATCGCACTTAGGTCCTTTGCTATTTAATATATATATTAATGACATAACATCTGTTTTTAAAAAATCAAATTTTTTACTCTATGCCGATGACAAATAAATCTTCAAAGTTATAAAAAGCATAAACGACTGCATTGGTTTGCAAGGCGATTTACCCTCGCTGAGTAATTATTTCTCTCAAAATTCATTATTTTTAAACATAAATAAATGTAAATTAATATCATTAACAAGGCAAAAGCATGTTATTAATTTTAACTACATTCTAAATGGCGTAAATATAACTAGAGTTAAAATGGTAAAGTACTTTGGAATCCAATGTTACTCCTAAGTAACATTGGATTCCAAAGTACTTTTTAATGAATATATAAATTATATAGCTACTAAAGCTTACAGAATGCTTGGTTTTGTTCTGAGGACATCAATGGAGTTTAAACAACCTTCAACATTTACACTTCTATATAATGCTTTTGTAAGAACAGTTATTGAATACACTTCAACTGTTTGGAATCCTCAGTACAAGATCCATATTACTAACTGGAACGGATTCATAACCATTTCTTGTGACACCTTAAATTTAAATCTATGTCACCATATACAAAGGACAAGTTTAATCTTCCCCTCTCCGCTGCTGATAGACGTGTATTGCGAAATCAAACATTTTTATTTAAACTCTTGAGCTTTAAAATCGACTCTCCCTGTCTTCTTTCAAAAGTTAATTTGATCTGTCCGCAAATTGATTCTCACCGTAACTAATACGTTTCATGTTTCAAATTCTAAAACAAGTAAAAAAAAGTAAGTAGCAGCCCATTAACGTCCCACTGCTGGGCACAGGCCTCCTCACTCCGAGGAGTGAGAGTTTTTAGAGCATAGACCCACCACGCTGCTCCACTGCGGATTGGCAGGCATAGTACACAAGTGCACTCTATATTCCTTCACTCTCATAGTCCGATGTGACGGGATTCCTACACGACCGGAGAGAGATCAGGCGCAGGACCGACGGCTTAACGTNGCACTCACTTTTCTCTTTCTCATGTAATTATAAGAAATTTGTATTATAGGAAACTGCTTTGGTTGTAAGGTATTATCATATATTTTATTATTTTTGTGTATAAAATGTACTGTTTGTTTACAAAATAAAGCTAAAATAAATTATCTTCAGAGTTGCACAGTATTTTACAATATTAGACATATATTCTATAGTCAATACTGCTATATAAATCTTTACATTCGGTATATACATTGTCTGTGAAATTTTAGAATACGAATGCTGCCGTCTTTCGCTGCTCACACAGTATGGGCACGTCTTCTAGGTACAGGCGATAGGGAAGACTCGCGTGTATCAGTTTTTCACGGAGTACCCGCAATGTATGCACGTTTAGTCGCTGAATACGATAAATTGTTTCCTGATAAAAAGACCAGAGATTACGTACGAACTACTTTGTCCACAAAGATGCGTCTCATGTGTGCTGGGTCTTCTGCTTTGCCAGAAACTCTATTCAAAAAGTGGGAAGAGGTATGTACAATGTATCTGTTTCTTTAGTAAGTAGCTATATATTTTTATGTAAACGTTAGTAAATAGCTTCTAATATAGTTTACCTCATTGATATTATTTTTGCTATATTAGCACTGTGTGAATTATTTTGATAATTGTTTAGTAACATCAACCGTATATAATACCTCTGCTAATATTTTTGTGAAATTAGCACGATGTAATTAACTTAGATAAGTGTGTAGTAACTTGGCCCCTATGTAAAATACATCTTTGATATTGTTTTTTGTGATAATAGCACTGTCTAATTAACTTTCATAAGTGTGTGGTAACTTGAGTCCTATGTAAAATACCTTTTAGATATTATTTTTTGTGTTAATAGCACTGTCTAATTACATTTGATAATTGTATAGTAACATGAACCGTATATAATACTTCTTTGGTAATATTTTTGTGAAATTATCACTGTGTAATTAACTTTGATAAGTGTGCAGTAATTTGAGCCCTTTGTAAAACCGTTTTGATTTTTTTAGTATCCCCTTAATTACTAGAATTTCATCTAAGTTATTTTTAATAATAAATGCCCCATTAAAATAGATTGGATAATATTTTCCTTTTTTGAAAATTAAATTTTTAGAAATGTCCATTTTAATCAACATCGATTATAGTTATGCATTACCTGAAGAATATATCTCTTTCATAATTTGTTAGTAAATGCTCAATGTACTTTACAGCTTTGAAATTCTTTAGTGAACTCAGTATACAGTAAATAACTATATACGATACTATATATACTATATATAACTATATACTAAGTATACAATAAATAGATTATTGTTTATTAAAACATGATGTAAGTTTCTTTGACAAACCTAAAACAAAGGTTTTTATGAGTTGTCTGTTTGTTGAATAGTTTTGAATGTTGAAACAAACTTAATTAAAAAATCACCTATTATATAGTCAAAGGAATACACCACTATGTTACTCTTTAAGAAAAACTTGTTACTTGATCGTTCTTTCTTTTCAATACAATATCGTGGTTTTCACTAAAGGAAGTTAGGTGTAAGCTGCAGTGGAGCAGCGTGTTGGGTCTAATGCTCTTAAAACCCTCTCTCCTATGTGTAAGGCCTGTCTGCCCAGTTGTCGGACGCTAAAAAGGCTGCTATTTACTTTTGCTTAAATAATGGAAAAACAAAGTTTAAATTAGAATGAATGTATTGTAATATATAGTGATTATTTTAGATTTCTGGTATGAGGTTATTAGAGCGTTATGGGATGTCGGAATGCGGTATGGCGCTAAGCAATCCCTATCGACCTTTAGAGGGAAGAACCGTTGGGCATGTGGGGAGTCCCTTGCCCGGTGTATCAGCTCGGCTAGCGACAGCTACTGACAAGGGTCTAGAACCTTCGATTACAGTGGAATCACCCGTACCAGATACAGAGGTATACTTACACAATTGTCATGTGATTTTAACTTAATTACACACCCACTTATTGGTCTAGTGGTTAGCATGTTCGACTACAGACATGAGGTCCTGGGTTCGAGTCCCGGGTCGGGCCATTTCGGCCAGTTTTGGCGGTGTGATCCACCCCCGTGCCTCGGAGAGCACGTTAAACCGTCGGTCCTGCGCCTGATCTTTCTCCGGTTGGATTGCCGTCACGTCGGACTATGAAAGTGAAGGAATAGAGAGTACACTTGTGTACTATGCCTGCCAATCCGCAGTGGAGCAGCGCGGTGGGTCTATGCTCTTAAAACCCTCTCTCATACTTCTTATCTTACCTTACACACACACCTACATAAACATTCTCCCTTTATTACACACACATACCCACCTACAAACATAAACATTCTCCCTTTATTACACACAAACACTCTCCCCCCCCTCTCTCACTCTTCCTTACACGCACGTACTCACACCTATACATACACGCATTAACTCGCGCATATACGCATTCAAGCACGCAAATACAAAATTCTGTGTATGTGTGTGCATAAAAAATTGTTTTAATTGACAGTACAATCCCATAAATAACGGAAGTTTTCATATTTTCACGGCGTCGCTAACTACGAGGGTGACACCGGTGTGAAAATCTATTTCTATATAAAAAAAAGTAAATTGCTATATAAATTTTAACACTGTCCTTTTGTTGATGTTTAAAAATAATATAAAAGAAATTATAATTAAATAGCTAGCATATGAAAAATTGGAAATGTAAAATCTACATTTCGATACTCTGAAATCTTACCTTTATAGAGTTCCATTTATATCTATATTGAGATAAAGTCCGAAACTTCGAATGTTTGTGTCATGTAGAAAATTTAGAGATAGATTTATATCTCTGAATCTATTGATTGATTCTCGAATATAAATGGTTTAGAAATTAAATCGATAAGGGTATCTCTTTTTAATGCTGACAGGTTAGTGCATGACTGTGATCTCACCTAATGGTAATTGATGATACAGTCTAAGATAGTGTGCTAGTTAAAAGATCATCTATAATATAAAAATGAATCGCAAAATGTGTTGGTAAGCGCATAACTCAACAACGCCTGGGTCAATTTTGACAATTCTTTTTTTTAAATGTTCGTTGAAGTCCAAGGATGGTTTTTACGGCGAGAAAAATTCGAATAATTACAGGGACATACCCTAAAAACAGTCCTTTTCTGTTTCCCATACAAAACGTTTTCTAACTAAAATATAGTCAATTTGACCTTTATTGCTATTTAATAAAGTTCATAATAAATGACAAGTACTCACTGTTGTCTAAGCAAGAGTCAATTTGCACTTTATTACCGCTGCACAAAGTTCAAAATCAATTGGATAGTCACAAAATGTAAAAGCTATAGATCAATATTACTGCTGTAATTTCATTTCAAAAATCATTCGTAAAACTGAAATCTACCACATTCCAAATCTTATAGATAGAACCAAGTCTGTCGGGTGTGCTAGTACTATAATATAAATAATTAATCGAAATTATATAAAAAGATGAATGCTCTTCCGATTAAAATTCAATTTGCTACCTCTTTAGATACTTTCAAAAAATTAGGTTAAAATTATTATCGTTCCCTTTAGTTTATTCCCATATAATGATGACGCGATGTATATCTATGTAATTATCTGACTATATTTTTATTTATTTAAGTTTATATGTATTTTATTTTCAGTCATTTATATATAAATGTATGTAGTGTATTTATTATTCTCACTACATACCTTTAAACTCTTAACTAAGTCTCCTTCCTTAAGGTTGTCTGTAAGAAATCGCCTAAGAGCGATAAGACCGCCCTTTGTACGTCACTAATTTACCTCTCCTTCCTAATGTGTACTTACTTAGTGTTATATACAATAAAGAATAAATAAATAAAACGAGTGATAGAGAATTGATTTCTTTGACTTAATTAAAATGAATTGAAATAATGATGAAAGTGAAATGGTGATGCTAATCATCAATAGGAGGAGATGTATGTATAATGGCGATTCAACAGTGCCATAAAAACACTACTTAAATTAAGGTTTTTTTAATTGATTTCAATATTTCTGTAATAAATTCTATTTGTTTTATAGTTTTTAAAATGTTTAAAATTTTGTTTATTTAGATATCCCTCGACAGGCTCGGTTTAACATCAGCAAAGAAGTCACAAGAAGGTAGTTGGGAAGTGAACGTAGCAAAACATAAGCTCAATGAGGATGGTGTATTTGAGGGTGAATTACTATTAAAAGGACCTGCTGTTTTCACCAGGTACGTTTTCATTGTACACAGGTTAGTGTTGGCTGTGTTCACATCTGATGGTCAGTAACAGTAACAATAATTTAATTTTCCTAGAGTTCTGTCAATGTTCTATTCGCTGTGTGTTCGCCTGACGAGATGATAGAACTCTGATCGTTCCGATTCTAAAGAACACGACGGGTGATATTGCTGATCTGTCAAACTACAAACCAATTTTTCTAGCGACTGAAATTGCTAAGATATTGGACAGCTTGCTTAACAGAAGGCTTAATTATTTAATAAATAAGCATTATTAAAAAAATATTGAATTTAAACCACAAAATTATAATTAAAGGTTCAAAAATCAAAGTAAAAATTTTAATTAATTAATAAGAGTAAGGTGAGTAGCAGCCCATTGGCGTCCCACTGTTGGGTACAGGCTTCCTCACTCATATGGCAGAGGGTTTTTAGAGCATAGACCCACCACGCTGCTCCACTGCGGATTGGCAGGCATAGTATCATCATCTGACACCACTGCAGAGTGATCAGGCGCAGGACCAACGGCTTAACGTGCTCTCCGAGGCACGGGGGTGGATCACACCGCCAAAATTTTCCTAACCTCGGGCAAATATTGAGAAAATAGCAAATAAAAAGCTCAATATCGATTTTGAGTTGGTCCGACCCGGGACTCGAGCCCAGGACCTCATGTCTGTAGTCGAACATGCTAATCACTAGACCAATGAGGCAGTCATTAATAAGAGTATTAAGGATGAAATGGGAAATATTTAGACACATAAAATGTGTACTTACTGGGTTATAGTGAAAAATGTCAATTGCGTTAAAATTATTGTACGTATGGCTTAGCGATACGTCTTTTCTAGGATGCACAATCTTAAAGCAGATTGTACAATACTAACAGAATAACAGTGCATTAACATGCACTGTTATTGCTTACGGATCGGAGACATGGTCGCTGACTAAATGCCTCATTCGAAAGCTCAGAGTCACTCAGCGTGCGATGGAGAGGGCTATGCTCGGAGTTTCTCTACGCGATCAAATCAGAGATGAGGAGATCCGTAACAGAACCAAAGTCACCGACATAGCCCTACGAATCGCGAACCTGAAGTGGCAATAGGCTGGGCACATACTCCGAAGGACCGATGGATGTTGTGGCTCGAAGGTGCTGGAATGGCGACTCCGCACCGTACCCCCCACAAGATGGGCCGAAGATATTAGGAGGGTCGCTGGTAGCCGCTAGAGCCAGTTGGCGCAAGATCGGGCCTTGTGGGCATCATTTCGTGAGACCTACGTCCCACAGTGGAAGTCCATCGGTTGAAGCAACGACAACGCCTGTTATCTCGATCCTTCCAAAGCATTTGATTTAGTATCATGGGACAATATAGAAAAGGCTCGTGTACAGCCGAATTTACTTGGCCACTTACGGTTTTGGTACAGCAGCCAAAAGAACAGCGTTAGATATGGAAAGCAATTCTCTGATCCATATGGGTTGGAATGCGGCGCGAGGCAGAGGGATTTGATCTCGACTAAGCTTTTCAATCTTTATGACAATGACTTTATTATGAGATAGGGGAGCTGAGCAGTAAGCCCATCGGATTGCCCATGGCAATTTGTGTTAATAACTTAATCTATGTAGATGTTAGTGTTGCTGGATTCCAGAGCAGGTTCTATTAGAGAATCCTGTTTGTCAGGGTGAGAAAGTAACAAAGTTCCGCTGACTTATAATTGATATTGCGAGGACTCTTCCCTCGCCGAGTCGCACCCTCCCGATCCATGGGGCGGGGTTTGTGCCTAAAAGCATTTCTCAGCGAAAAAAAGAGTTATCATCGCTCAATATTCGAAAACTTAATCGACATTAAGTTCTGAGCAAGTATGAGTGAATATTTTCATATGAGTGCGAGTGTTTATTTGTTTTTGCATTTACAATAGAGCTTACATTATATGTATCCATAGCACCGAATCACTAAATAGATTTTTCCATTGACAATTTAAATTGATCCTAAAGTAAGGCTTCGCATTTCTTTTCGATATCGCTAACCCTATAATTTATATGTCATGATCAGGTATTGGAATAGAGCCCCTAAGTTGGACTCGCCAGATTTCACCGAAGACAAATGGTTCCGTACCGGAGACACGGCTTCATTTTCCGATGGTAGATTCAAAATACTCGGTCGTACCTCGGTCGACATTATCAAAAGTGGGGGATATAAAATCAGTGCTTTGCAAGTGGAATCAGCTATATTAGAACACCCTAAAGTAGCTGATGCAGCAGTATTGGGTATTGAAGACGAGAGTTTTGGGGAGATTGTTGCTTCCGTGATAGTTGTAAAGGAAAAGGAGAAATTAACTTTAAAAGAACTTAAAGACGAAGCTGGAAAGAAATTAGCGCCATATCAATTGCCAAAAACGATGCTAATTGTTGACGAAATGCCAAGAAATGCAATGGGTAAACTAGACAAGAAAGAGATAAGAAAAAGATTCGGTAAAGAACTGGTTTTTAAGAAGACCGGTTAAACTGACAACTGGAAACACATATTACTAGTTAAATAGTAAAATTACTATTGTACTGGTAAATTATATACAGTGCAACCTTAATATTTGTACTGGTAAATTATATACAGTGTAACCTTAATATAACGACAGTATAACAAAGTCCTCGATTTAACGAATATTTGAAAATCCCCAATGTAATAATAATATTTATTTATTTCAAACAACAATGCACCATAATGTTAATAAAAAAAATAAAATTAAAATAAAACATCACAATTAAAATAAAAGATCAAAATTAAAATATTTTAACAAAACTAAAATTGTTATAAGGAGGATAAGAAATGTAATTACAATACATTTCTTATCCTCCCTATGACTGTCCGTAAAAGTTAATACAAAATATACCATCACGTTACAAGTACATAATTATACAAAGCTCTTTATAAGGAATATGTTGGAATGTTGTACAGATATATTTAACGGTTTATCCATATATTTTACATAAGGTATCCTATCAATTATACCCACTTAATTATACAATTTTATTCCAATATTCAGATTCAGATACGTTAAACTCTTCGTAATAAAGTCATTGATTGTTGTTAATGCTAAGTAACGAGCTTCTATGTGCTGTTATAATAGCATCCACTAATATAACGATTATTTTCTAAAGTCCCATCAGTTTTGTTATATCAGAGTTGCACTGTATATAAAACAAATTCTTTTCACTGTGTCCTTTGAAACCATTCAACGTATATACCCTAAGTACGTACCCTATTTACCTACATTCCGACGGGATCGGGAACTACGCGGGTAACCAGGAAAAGCTAGTAAATCATATGTTTTCCAATGTAACTTGTTTGATCTTTACGAATTATTGGTTAAGCCCGAAGATTTTGAAACTCATTCGGAGTAAGCATGACCTTGTCAATGTCAAATAGGTTACGCAACTAAGCTTTAAAGTCGAGGGCAAAAACTGCTTATTTTTTACGAAGTACCAAGGAATTTCTATTAACTAAATACTAAAAGCTGTATTATTTACTGTCACAAATTTATATTATAATAAATTTTAATGGAAAAAACATTAATTTTTTGAACGATTATCATTTAACTTCAAGCGATGAACGAACTCGTTAATACACCAATATTAAATTGAAAATGGTGTGGGTAGTTGTTAAATTACTCGTTGTCAGGAAAAAGTATTTATTTTGAATTGATTGTTTCCAATAAGCTCGTAATTAACGGACAAACTAGGGAAGCTATTAATTTTTTTTTTTCAAATTATCACTTAAAAAGTATTTGCTTTGGTTTTTTATAACTTTTATTATTGGACTTGGAAATTTAATTGTCCTCCAAAACCTAAAAAGAGACCAACGACTTTTTCAATTTTACGTGTCCTCCAAAACAAAGAGGGCCTCTGATCAGTTAGTAAACTCGTAACCCACTGAAGAACAAGTAATCCTATTAAAGTAGGTGTTATTCAAAGTGTTAAAAGTAATCAAAATATTCAAATTTTAAAAAGTGCCAATTTTATTTATATAACGATATATAACGAACCTAAATCTATAATTTAACAAATAAAAATAATAACAGTATTCTAAAAAGAAGCATTGATTTTATTATGTTATCATAAAAGTGATATTTATTGCACAAAAAAACAATTTAAAGATACCAAAAATTCGTTGTGTATTTTTAATAGAAAATTGTAGACCTCATAATAAATTATAATTTTGTTAATTTGAGTCCCATTAATACTATTACCATACCATCAATATTATTGAAATGAAACTTCTTTAGTCGCATGAGGCTAATTTTTGTACGGATGAAACGCGTGAATAGCGTCACGAAGATGTGCAACGTTTTTACGCTAATCCGTTTGAAGGTTAGGTAGTTTTAATATTTATAAACAACATGTGGCATTTTAATTTGCGCCACAAGTCATTTAATTGTTTAACATACTATTTATCATAAAATAAAAATATTTCATAAATTCTCTTTTCAAAATTTTAAATTTAATAATTTCGAATACTGACAAAAACACGTGGCATTTTTATTTACAATTCGTCATTTGAGATTTCCAATAAATTATTTGTATTCATTTTCGACACTTTTAATGAAAATTAAATTTATTAAATTCCTAACATCTTCCTTTTTCCCTCCTTTAGACAAAATTAGTTTGCCAAAGAAGTTTCGTTTCTGACATGTGTACTTTGTACGCACGCACTTTTCATCTTCTTGCTACAATCATAGAAAAGAGGTAATAAATAAACTGTGTTGCGCATCACTTAGGTAATTGTGTCATACAAGGCCGCCACAATTACGCACCAAAGGTCGTTAAAACGATCCTCAGCAGTCTTCTTGAACAAACGAAGCATCGTTGTAACGTCTTTTGGAACGAATACAATTAATATTTTTAATCAGTTTTCCAATTGTTTAATATAAATAAAAATTGATTTTCCCATATTTCTACACGATCGAGAACTACTCTGGTAACACCGTAGGGAACAGCTCGTATTAGAATATGCGTAAAACAACATACTTCCTGTGTTAAAGATGCTCGAGAATTTATTGTAGTTGTAAAATGTAGAATATTTTTCTATAATCATGTTTTATTATCATTAGATAATCTTTCTTAGGGATTTTCGACTGTACTTTATATTTATATTAATGATTTATTTATTTAGTTGTAACACTGTGTTTTAAGGTATCATTATTCGTTGTATTTCGTATAACTTTTCGTTGTTCCTTCTATGGCATAAATATATTTATTTACAGTAGATTAAAAAAAACTGATACCAAATTTGACTGTTACAAAGCCTTACCCAAAATATACGTTAGTTCCTTTATTATGTCACAAAATATTTAATAGATGTAAGTATTTGATAATTGTAATGCTATTTTATGGACTGGTCGTTGATATTATATATAAATGTTTGACTTGTTGAATAAAAGACATTATTTAAAGTTTTATTTTTTCATTACTTTGATTTTTAAAGGATCCTTGAGAATGGTCACTGTTTGTTTTTCATTTATGAAGCAATATAAAATGAAAACAGTTTTTAAGAGAATTTATTATATTAATCTTAAAACTAGTGTCAGTGAACTTAACCTACGTAATACAAAATATTCTAACCAGAGTTAAAGAGAAATAGGGAGAGACGTCTCTCTTTTCCTTTTCACGTCTAACCATCCGAATCAATTTTGGAATACAGATCTCTTCTTCACTAAAATATAATTTGAAAGGGGATAAAAATGTATACAGCAACCGACCATATGTTTGTCATTTATTTTTGATAAATTTGTACACAACCATCTTCTTTAACCTCAAATTGACAAAACAAAAAAGATATTTATTCTTTGATAATTCTTAGTTGGAATTAAATCTACTAAGAATGATTAAAAACAAGCTATGTCAGTACCAACTTTAAGATATCATTCTATACATAAATGTGTGTTGGTAGAATTGAGGCGGATTTTTAATCTGGAAGTATCTAGTCATGGAATAAAGTTTTTTCAATCGATAAAAAGAATTTTTTGACGTTACCCTTTATTGCATCCGGTGTAATATTTCACGTATAGAGTTGTTATAACAGAAAAAGCTTCAAGTAGCCTTTGACAGCGCTTTGAATGGTTAAATACCATTTTTCCCAAATGTTAGAAACTAAAGTTTCGGTATATCCTTCTGCGAAAAACTCAAAAGGGCGTGTTTTTTTCTATCTGTATATCCAGTGTATTTCAGAAATATTAGTACTTAAGTAATATACTACGCAGACAAAGTGTTACAATAAATTTCTGGTAGCTTCTNTATTTCTACACGATCGAGAACTACTCTGGTAACACCATAGGGAACAGCTCGTATTAGAATATGCGTAAAACAACATACTTCCTGTGTTAAAGATGCTCGAGAATTTATTGTAGTTGTAAAATGTAGAATATTTTTCTATAATCATGTTTTATTATCATTAGATAATCTTTCTTAGGGATTTTCGATTGTACTTTATATTTATATTAATGATTTATTTATTTAGTTGTAACACTGTGTTTTAAGGTATCATTTCTATGGCATAAATATATTTATCTACAGTAGATTAAAAAAAACTGACACCAAATTTGACTGTTACAAAGCCTTACCCAAAATATACGTTAGTTCCTTTATTATGTCACAAAATATTTAATAGATGTAAGTACTTGATAATTGTAATGCTATTTTATGGACTGGTCGTTGATATTATATATAAATGTTTGACTTGTTGAATAAAAGACATATAATTTTAATAATGTTTTATTTCATAGTTACTTTGCTTTCTTTGAGGATCATTGAGAATGGTCACTGTTTGTTTTTCATTTGTGAAGTAAAATAAAATGAAAACAGTTTTTAAGAGAATTCATTGTATTAATCTTAAAACTAGTGTCTGTGAACTTAACCTACTTAAAACTAATTATTCTAACCAGAGTTAAAGAGAAATAGAGACGTCTCTCATTTCCTTTTCACGTCGTTAACTCTCCGAATCAATTTTGGAATATAGATCTCTTTCTTCTTCACTAAAATATAATTTGAAAGGGGATAAAAATGTATACAGGCACCGACCATATGTTTGACATTTATTTTTGATAAATTTGTACACATGCATCTTCTTTAATTTCAAATTGACAAAACAAAAAAGATATTTATTCTTTGATTATTCTTAGTTGGAATTAAAGCTACTAAGAATTATTAAAAAAAGCTATGTACCAACTTTAAGATATCATTCAATACATAAATGTGTGTTGGTAGAATTGAGGCGGATTTTTAATCTGGAAATATCTATATGCATGGAATAAAGTTTTTTCAATGGATAACAAGTATTTTTAGACCTTACCCTTCATTGCATCCGGTGTAATATTTCACGTATAAAGTTGTTATAATAGAAAAAAGCTTCAAGTAGCCTTTGACGGCGCTTTGAAAGGTTAAATAACATTTTTCCCAGATGTTAGAAACTAAAGTTTCGGGAGATCCTTTTGCGAAAAACTCAAAAGGGCGTGTTTTTTTCTATTTGTATATCCAGTGTATTTCAGAAATATTAGTACTTAAGTAATATACTACGCAGACAAAGTGTTACAATAAATTTCTGGTAGCTTCTATAAAACTCCTTGCAGCCGCCGTGCCATTGAACAAACATGGCGGAGAAAATTCAGCCGAATTTATGGCATCCGACCAACTTATATACGTTGCAACAAATGTAGCAGCAATTCCCATCATCATGACAATCACCGCTAAAACAACGTCATACCATTTCACTTTGTAATCTTCAACATCCACATTACGATTTATATTATTTACATAATCACATTCGTTAACAAACGTTTTGTATTTTGTCTCTGTTCTCCGCAAAATGAGCGGGAATTTTGACAAGTCGCCATTTTGTTTTCTATTACAGTTTATGTGACTGTTCTTAATTATTGCTATTCTCTTTCTACGCTCTAGTAATCTTTCGAGGTTTTTCCTTGTAGATCGTATGTAACAAAGTTTAAGGAAGAATAATGGGGGGAATATAAACATGAGGGGACCAGTTAGGGTTGATCCTACGAGGCCCATAACGAGGTCGAATCTTGGTACTGATTCCCCGAGGAATACAGCTAGTGCGACGATGCCGGAACGAATGAGGCATCGTTGGAAGCAAAACTCTGCGAAAAAACATTGCATTATATATTGACGCTGGAAAGCAGAATGAAATTTCAAATTGAAACTTAAAAAAATAGGACAAAGACTCTTATAAAATTAAAAATAGCGCCATCTATTAGAAATTTTGAAACTATTCTGTGTCCAGTTTTGTGATCAAATCGTAAA
Source organism: Elymnias hypermnestra (assembly GCA_015832385.1). Classification (NCBI taxonomy): domain Eukaryota; kingdom Metazoa; phylum Arthropoda; class Insecta; order Lepidoptera; family Nymphalidae; genus Elymnias; species Elymnias hypermnestra. Next base: position 988,217 of record JACTOM010000020.1, on the reverse strand, counting down.
ATATATTATATATCAGCCTTTGGGTTATATTTTTTCAATCTTGACAGAATTGCAAGGCAGTTCCAAGTTAAACGTATAACGTGGTAATTTTTTAAGTTTTCTTCCATATTATTGGGATTTACCTCTAGGAATTCTAAGCAGATCTTCGATGTGCTGAAACAGCGCAGAGTTTCCAACGGCGCTGGAGAAACAAAGCTGTAACGTCACTAATAACGCTACTATATACAATGTAACCGACGGCGGCATACCTAGAAAAGAATTACCTTATCCTTAACCCCCTTAAAATAAATATAAACGAGCATAATGTTCACCTAAAATTTTTTATCAATAGATCTATGACCAGATGTTACGAAAAAGTATAACACTATTTAGTCAAAAACTACATCGTAAAACTTTTATATATAATAAATCAATCATATATGTACTACGTAAGTAAATTATCTACCATATTTTACACGTATTTAGAGCTAAAATTGATAGTATAATCAAAATTTTACCTAACAAATTTAGTTAAGCCAGTATTAGGTATGAAGAGATTCAGAAAACACACACAAAATCAATGCTTTTATTGTTGTTATAAAGGTGACGCAATTTTAAGTAAATCCAGTCATCCACAACTACTCTGTGCTCTGATGTATATTATATCTTTAGATATCTCTGTGAACTATGTAATTAGTCTATGATTAGATTATTAGACAATTTCTACGACGTGTAGGACTGCCTCATTGGTCTAGTGGTTAGCATGTTCGACTACAGACATGAGGTCCTGGGTTCGAGTCCCGGCTCGGGCCAATCCAAAAATGAATACTGAGTTTTCTATTTAGATTTTCTCAATGTTTGCCCGAAGTTGGGAAGTTGGCGGTGTGATCCACCCCCGTGCCTCGGAGAGCACGTTAAGCCGTCGGTCCTGCGCCCGATCTCTCTCTCCGGTTGTGTCGGATTACCGTCACATCGGACTATGAGAGTGAAGGAATAGAGAGTGCACTTGTGTACTATGCCTGCCAATCCGCAGTGGAGCAGCGTGGTGGGTCTATGCTCTAAAAACCCTCTCTCATATGAGTGAGGTGGCCTGTGCCCAGCAGTGAGACTTTATTGGGCTGTTACTTACTTACTTACGACATATAGTAATTAGTCAACTGATTACTTTAGGAAAAGGTTTTTAACGTTTTACACGAAAAATCTGAGCGCTGAATATATTACTTGAATTATAGACTAACTATAAGTATCTGCTTATCACACGATCTTGGTAGATATATAGCACATACCTTGTAAAATATTATTCTCCACGTTGTTGCCGTATCTGTGGGCAGCTAACAGTGACGTCACCATAAACATGAAGCCCGTGATGCCAAACGCGCCGAGCACGGCAGAGTTGATTCTTCGGCTATCCTTCATGTCCACTTGTAGTGTGAGCAGCATGGGGTGAATATCGAACTGAAAATGGGAAGAGATTCTATTATAACACAGACACAAAATTTGCTTGCTACCTAATTCATATTTATTCTTTTAACTTAATTTTGCTATTTTATACTATTTCTTGACTAGGTATATGTATATATACATTATGCATGCCAAACCGCAGTGAAGCTGTGTGGTGTGGCTATGCTCTAAAATTCTCTCTTCTATCCATAAGGAGGCTTTTGCTCACCAGTGGGACGTTAATGGGCTGTTTGATTAAAAATGACAATAAAATAAACGCATTCACCTACTGTCAAATGAAGTGAAGGCATCCCTGGCGAAAATGGTCGACATTGTCGCTCCATAAATAAAGCATATAGAGAAAATGGTTTTTAAAGGATAAAACCACAACACGTAATCCCAGAATTGCTTCCGGGATACCTGACGACGTTTTCAGTACTCTAAACAAGAATCTATGTCTAACCACTGATGTATTAGGGCCACAGATCTAGGCATTTACGCGACAATATAAAGTACATTAATCGTTTGAAAAAAATTGTGCTGTAACTTTCTCACCTGGAAGGCGATAATTCCATACGCAACCAAGAAATCTCTGGGCTGGGGAACATATTTCAGGACGTCCCCTGATGCGGGGGGAGACGTGTCATCCAAACAGATGCAAGTCCAAGTGGCTACGGCTACTGCGGTTACTATACACACTGATGTCAAAGCTATCGGTCTATAAGCAAAGAAATATAAAAGTATATCTTAATTTTCTAAGACAGTGTTTTAAAGTTTGTATTTATTACTGTACTTTTCAATGTTTTTTAACATCGTGTTTGAATAGCTGAATGCTTGAGAAAAAATACGACCCAGGTTCATGTTACGTATCTCTCTAAGCTTATGGTTAATCTATGGTAAAAGGTAAGTAGCAGCCCATCAAAGTCCCACTGCTGGGTACAGGCCTCCTCACTCATATGAAAGTGGGATTTAGAGCATAGACCCAACACGCTGCTCCACTGCGGAATGGCAGGGATAGTACACAAGTGCACTCTCTATTCGTTCCCTTTCATAGTCCGATGTGACGGGAACTCTACACGATCAGAGAGAGATCAGGCGTAGGACCGATGGCTTAACGTGCTCTCCGAGGCACGGGGGTGGATCACACCGCCAACTTCCCAACTTGGGGCAAATATTGAGAAAATCTTAATAGAAATGTCAATATCGATTTTGAATGTGCCCGACTCGTTACTCGAGCCCAGGACCTCATATGTCTGTAGTCGAACATGCTAACCATTAGACCAATGAGGCAGTCTGGTTAGGTTAGGTAGGTTAGTCTTGGATTAGTAATACCCCCCAGTTCGACACGGTGTGAAGGGGAAGGCGTGTTGATACAATGAAGCATGATTAGTTATTTATAATGTTTTAAATAATTAATTAATATATCGAAGACACTCGCCAAAATTAGAATATTACAGTTTATAAATGTATAAAATGCAAGTTGACTTTTCAGGACCATCATTTAATATATCGTTTTAACCAGAAGGGTGGGGAAGGGGGGACCATACTCTCATAAAAACTGTTGTACAAAATAAATTACGTAAAGTAACGACATCTAATTAGATAAGCCAGTAATAGTACTTCTTTGAAGCTAGATAGATGGAGCTAACATTAACGGTTTTTTATTGATACATCATCTTAGGGATGGTCAATATTGGAAAAACGTCGATGTTGAAATTGAATTATAGGTATATATATCGACAGCAATACATCGATGTTTTCGGTAAGAAATAAAATTGATTGCTCTATTTATCAAATGTGTATAGTTTTTGTTCCTTATACTCCGGATAGCTCTGACACATTTTGAAATGTATACTTTTGAAACCGAGCTCAATGAGATTGACGACTATGGCGTGTCGGTTTACACGTTTAAAATTGTATAAATTCATCTAATGTATAAGTTTCCTTTCAATACGGTCATGTATGAGTATTCAAAAATTAATTTGATCCCAAATAAGCTAATAAGTTTTAATTTCTGTTAAATCTAGAGTTACTAAGGATTCCGGGCTATTTAACAAAATTCACGCATTTAATCGCTGAGCCGCAATCAAAATTAACCAGTACTGATAAGGTCAGAAGGTAGGTAACGTTTGCAGTGGCAATTGTAACGGGCCACCACAGTATAAAGGCGATGTTAAAAACCATGAGCATTGCGGAAGACTCTACTTGCAAGGCCTGTACTGTGGAAGAAAAAACAATAAGGCACCTACTGTGCGAATGCAATGGCTTAGCCAGGATACGAATGAGTCTACTGGAAGTGGCCTATCCGCAACCAGATGACTTTAACGGCCCAAACCTAAAGCCTACTTTCAAACTTCTGAAATGGGTGTTTGAGTACATTTAGGGGAGACTAAAGGATGGGGCAAGTACAAAAGGGATCGAAATGTATCCACTGCCTCAGTGGGCTCCACCGCGAAATAATAATAATAATAACCAGTTCTAATGAAACTTCTTTAAGGTTGGTTTTAACAGTAAAAGTAATTTCGCAGACAAGTTCTCGAATATTCTAGCAGTACATATAATTTCTATAAACTTACTTCATATCTTTAGGTGATCCAAGCCACATAACCGGGCATAGCAGCAATCCTATTACGATCATCCAGATGCAATAAGACACCCCTACCTCTCCACCAGTGATCTTCCACCAAAATAACTGCATACTTTGGGCAGCTGTTATGTAAAAATTGAATTTTTCAAATTTTCTATAGGATGTTGAAAAAGCGAGTATATTTTAAGAGAAATCAATGGTTATTTATTTCATTATAAAGATAAAGGTATGCAAATAACTATTGTATACGATATCCTCTAAATGGCTCATATCGTTTAAATAAAACGATATCATTAATCATAGAGTCAGTGGTTTAGTGAGCTGACCTACCTACACCATATAATATTATATACTCGCAAATTAATCTAAATTAATATTATAAAGGGGAAACATTTGTGTTTTTGTATGTATGTCATTATGTATATTTGTTGCATTTTCACACAAAAACTACTGGACTGATTTCAAAATTTTGTTCACCATTAGAAACCCGCTTTTTCACTGAGCGATATAGGCTATATTACTTTCTCAAAAAATAGGGATCCCTAAGAAAAATGCATTAATATATACGGTGTGAACGAAAAAATCTGTTATCGCGTGCGTTGCGAAAATATTGAAGATAGAACAAAAAAATATTCTATAAAATTATAAAACATATTAATATCTATAAAAAATGCCCACGATACCATATGTCCAACTACTGTAGTTACGTCACTATAACTACTTTATTACATTTTAAAAGTTAATTAAAGTGCCGACAATAATCAAACCATATTATTCATACCTCGGTATCAATACTTATCCTATTAAATATTTAATGAAAGTCAGTTTCAATACCTGTAAAATGCTTTATAAATTATTAAAGTTGGATATTCCATTTAAAAGATATAAATCTAAAATCTAAATTTAAAAATCTCAGTCTAAAGTGGAAAACGTATCCCTAATCGAACTCCAGGACAAAACAAAACTACGTTGTGTTTCGGAGACAATAAGGTATTACAAATAAATCTCTTCTCTAATATTTCTTTTTATTTTTAACAATTCATAACAATCAAGCTAAAATTTACTGGAACCATTTAAAAGAAATCTTTCGATACAGTATTTTTAAATTGACTAATGTCGGATATTCTATGTAAATCATGTTACGATTTTTAAAATGTAGCAGTTAGACATATATTCGTTGTAAAGTAAAATCTGTATATTGACTAGATTATAAGTATATAATAAGCATGTATCTAATAATCTGAAAGGAAGTAATTAAAAACTAAGCGAAATAAAACTATTCTAACTTCTATCAAAAGTATATCTATAGTCCGACTTTGTCAACTGCCACGAGTGCGGTATTTACACAAGTTACACCGCGGGGCATTACTAGTTAATAAATGAAGTTTTAGGCTTGCTTGCCTTTAAATTTTAGTCGAAAAAAATTGTTTTTTGCCCATTAGCGTTCCACTGCTGGGCACAGGCCTCCTTATTCACATGAGAGAGAGTTTTTAGGGCATAGACCCACCACACTGCTCCACTGTGGATTGGCAGACATAGTACACAAGTGCACTCTCTATTCCTTCACTTTCATAGTCCGATGTGACGGGAATCCGACACGAAAGGAGAGAGATCAGGCGCAGGACTGACGGCTTGACGTGCTCTCCGAGGCACGAGTGTGGAGTACACCGCCAACTTTCCAACTTTGGGCAAATATTGAAAAAGTACACCCAAAACCTCATGTCTGTAGTCGAACATGCTAACCACTAGACCAGTGAGGCAGTCGCACTGGACAGCAAGTAAGTAAGTAGCAACCCATTAACGTCCCACTGCTTCAGCACAGGCCTCCTCACTCATATGAGAGAAGGTTTTTAGAGCATAGACCCACCACGCTGCTTCACTGCGAATTGGCAGGCATAGTCCACAAGTGCACTCTCTATTCCTTTACTCTCATAGTCCGATGTGACGGGAATCCGACACGACTTGTGAGAGATAAGCGCAGGACCGGCAGCTTAACGTGGTCTCCGAGGCACGGGGTTGGAGTACACCACCAACTTTGGGCAAATATTGAGAAAATCTTAATAGAAAGCTCAATATCGATTTTTGGACTCAATAGCGGTTCCGCGACCTGGGACTGGAACCCAGGACCTCATGACTGTAACATGCTAACCACTAGACCAATGAGGCACTTACTAATTTGAATTATTTTCTTAGTTTTAATTTTTTCCTGTTCGGGAAACTTTTCCTATAATTTGTTACTACACTAGTATTAAGCATTGCACCTTTGGAAAAGAATATAAAAAATATAAAATAATAGTAACGCTGCAAGTACATGTATAGATATCATACTTTGATTTAATGCAATACTTGCCAAATATGAAGTTTGGAACTCCAGCACCAAAAACAGTTGCATCAATGAGGAAGGTCACTAATCTTCGTGCCTGCATACCGAATGCCAACTCAGCCACAGCCGCGTAAGGAAATCTAGAAAATCGGCAAATATAAAATTTATATGTCATATAAAATTAAAATATTTACTCATGTAGGCTAAAAACCACTTTTAAGTCGTCACTGGTCTGTCAGTTCGTAACATATTTATCACCGGTTCGGAAAGTTAATTCCGCTGAGAAGAAACCGGAAACAAACTCAGCGGTTACTCTTTTAAAAATAGTTTTGTAGGTTACAATGTGTAATACCTTGCCTCGTGTTAAACTGTAATCAAGTCCAAACATTTTTATTGTTTTAATAGTTTTCAATAATATACTTTTTTTTGAAGTATGTTTTATACATACTTCTTTAAATTATGTGGAGGCAAATCTAAAACTGATTGCGGTATCTTATTAAAAATGCGTATGCTCAACACGACAAATGATTTCTAAACTTTATATAAAATATGGCGTTAAAAGTTTGTTTTTATTTCTTGTATTAATAATAAAAATAAGCGGTTTTTATGCTAATTCGTTTGAAGGTTAGGTAGTTTTAATATTTGCTGACAGGTTAATATCTGACTGTGACCACAACTGATGGTAAGTGATGATACGGTCCAAAGAAGCACGCTAATCAGAAAAGACGCAGTTAACCCCTTACGGTGTCAAATATCTTTGCTTGGCGGTACGACTTTGCTGGTAGTATGGTAACTATCTACAGTCGAGGCCTCCCACCAGTCCAGCCCTGGACAAATTAGCAATATTCTGAATTCGTCCTACCAAGGATAGAACCCGGGACCTCTGCTAGCTAAGGGAGTAGTCTCACCACTGCGCCAGCCAGGCCGTCGAAGAGTAGTATGGAGAAAGATTTATTGTACAAAAAAAACAATGCAGGATATATATACAACATCTTAATTACACGGTGTGTAATGTTACGATTAGCGAAATTTTATTACGAGAAAGGGTTGGTTGTGTCTAAAATATATAGATATGTCGGAGAATAAGAGAGAAGGAGAAGCATAAAGCATAGGGGCGTAGGGTTCTCCGACGACATCGTCATTAATGGCATCCATAATTTCCATACTGCGGGCGGTCGTGGGTATTGTTGGTGCAATCAAACACTATATTAATTAACTCAGATTATAATGTTCAATCACTGAATGTTCCCGATATCAATTGACACAAACTCATTGATAATAATAGCTAGGAACGCGACATTTTCAAAAGTCGACCGCACCCCGGCGGGCCGTCTTCCGAGAACTGCCGAAAGACGCGCGCCGCGTCACACTCCGACAGATATATATTGATTTTGCGGTCTAGAATGGCGCTGTGAACTTTCATACCTACTCTTTTCTCTAATATTGGGTGAAATTTCATGTGCTAGAAGCCAGCTGCGTCCTAAAAGCACTGCTGTGTATAGTTGTAGAGCAAACACAGAGATTACCAATGGCACACCCTATATACCTGCAAGGAACGGGTATTTATTATGAATAGGGGCAACACTTACTAAAAATAACATACATTTACATATATCTTCCGGGCGTAAGTGCGCTCTTTAAACAACTGGATCGATTTTGTTGAAGTTTTTTTTTGTGTTCACTTAAATTCAAGCTTTGAATTGAAAAATCGATTCGAATTTTTTCATATCTTCATGTGATCGTCACAGATGATAACATCATGCATAGTTAACGTTTAAAATGGCAAATAACATTCTTTATATGTCAAGAGGCTGCTTTTTTTCAATTACTTTTTCTTTTCTGACTGCCGCTTTTACTATATCACTCATATTTTATTAACCTTTCATTATTAAATTACTCAAATACAAAACCAGCGATTTTCAATCAAGCACACCGAAATTGCCACCTAAAGTTTGTTTCGTTGGCCACATTGATTGAAGTAGTGTACCAACTGAACAACCTTCAGACGTCGGTGTTGCCAGTAAAAATACGAATAATATCGAACTGCTTGTTTGTAATACCTAAATAAACATTTTTATATATCTATACTATATCGTAATTTATCAACAGGTAAGAGTATCAAAAAAGTCATCGCTTATATTATTTCATATAACATGAGCTAGTGAAGGTCCCGATAAATACAGTAAACATATTTCGTTAGCTCCAGTGACGTACCGCAAGTTATAATGCTTTTCGGCAATGCAACCACTGGAAAAACACCAAACAGATCCACGATACAAAGCATAGTGAATAAGACGCTGAGACCTCCTGTGGTCTCTCCTGCTGTATACCTATCATGGTATACCATAACAGTAGTTGATTTGCGTAGAGCAGGTGACTCCTGCATAGTGTCAGACCTTGGAGTCATCGTTTTTACCTGTAATATGAAGTAGAATAACTCAAAATATATAAATTGTAAAAAAATGATGATTTGAATATAAAGATCAATCGATATATTGTATCAAGATCATTCTTACACGGAAGCTTACGGTTGAGGTATATTTTAATAATAAAACTGTTGAATCCAGTTTCATTTATATAGCTTCAATAATTCGATTTTTATATAGATATAGCAGACAAACGAGCGGGTCACCTGATGTGAAGTAATTACCACCGCCCATGGACACCTGCAGCACCAGAGGAGCTGACGATGCGTTACCATCTTAATGAAGATAATGATATGTAAACTGTTCTCTATTTATTAATGTTGTTCTCTATTTATAAATGTAAATTGTTGTCAGACGAGTAAATACTTATGCATGTAGTTAGTCGTTTGAGAAAATATGTAATTGTAAGTAATGTAGTTTGCCATGTTGAAAATCTGTTGTTTTTCGCAAGAATATACTTTACGTTTGTTTCAAACTAAGCAATTAAAGATGTTTTATTGTACATCAAAAACAATGCAGGATATATATATACAATAAACTAATTATAGGTCATAAAAACGAAGCAATCATAGGGTTACGGAAAGTTTATTACGAAAAAAGGTGGTTGGTGTCTAAAATGTACGTAAAAAATACATTAATAGTGAAAAAAACTAATGATTTCAGTAAAAAACCGGTATTTATTATGTAAAGAATATTTTTACACGTAAAACCTACGGTTGAGATATATTTTAATAATAGAAACCGACGGATTTGAATCTAGTTTCATTAATTTAGGTTCAATCACTTTATTTATAATTTGTCTCTTTTTATTCATATTTATGACTACAATTATGTACTAATTGTAGTCAGACGAGTACCTACTTATAAGTAGTAGTAAGTAGTTAATCGTTTCAGTAACTATGCAGTTTTAAGTAACTATGTAATTTGAATTCGACGAGAATCTATGTAGTTTTTCGCAAGAAAATAAGCTTTAAGTGTTGCAAACTAAGCAATATAGGATGTTTTATTATCTACAGTGGAAATAAATGCAGAAATTTCTGTTATTGTTAATTGTATAGAATAATTGCGGTATTAACTCTTATCTGGCATTGTATATTATGTTTGAACAATGCCATGATCCCGTTGTTTATTATTTTGAACGTTGTCTTAACAATGTTGACTGTGTGATAGCAATCTTTAATCAGTTATTAAATATAAATTACTGTTATGATATTTTTTGCAACTATGTACTTTTAACATATATATAAATCATATCTAAGTAGGTATCTGCTTCACTGGTTTAGAGTTCCATTTGTTTAACTACAGATCATCTGGTTAAGGATTCTGTTCGCGATATTTTAAGTTTCATCATAGGACATAATTTAGAATAGTTTGTAAATGTATATTATATAGTTTAAAGTAATTGTGTGCAAACTAAGATAAGATAATTATAATAGCTTTCATTTGTAATAGGTTTTATTGTTGTAGATAGAATTATGTTTAGTAGTGTAAAATGAATAGTTTGGCAATAAAGATGAGAAGAGTACATTGTGCGGTCCCAGTGAAGTCGTGTGTAAGATCTGGTGTCGGCGACCATAAGTCTGCGCGGGGCCGCCGAGAAATATTTGTATAGATAACGGCGCCTGCCCAGCTATCTTGATTTAGCATGGACACGCCAACGCCATTCGCCACCAGATACGAGACACGACGGCCACAGGACGTACTCTGACTCTGGTATTGAATACTCGCAACATTTTACTTCTAGTGGTTTTCCACACTTCATAGAACCGGTATTGTTTCATGTGGTGAGCCGGTGAAGGGGCTCAAAGATTCGATGTACAGATCGTGCAAATTAATAAATCAGTATACATTTTTTTGTTCTTCATTTTGTTCGGCTACAGTTCAAGAAAACTTAGGTTATACCGACCCGATTCCACCGTGATTATAAATTTAGCAAATAGCCTTTTTTCTCACAGAATAATACACGGGTGACACCGCGGAGAACAGACAGATATAAAAGGTAAATAGCAGCGCGTTAACTTTGCACTGCTGGACACAGACCTTCTCACTCATGGGAGAGGTTTCTTAGGGCATAGATCCACCATACTGCTCGACTACTGGTCGGCTGAACAGTCTCGCTGGCGTAGTGGAGCAAGTACTCGCTTTGCTAGCAGATGTGGGAGATGGTCCCACCTGGTGGGCCGTGGTTAGTTACCACCCTACCAGCAAAGAGATAGCGTCAAGGAAAGTTGTGTTCCGGTACTATGCTGTGCAGAAACCAGAAGAGGTAAATTCCCTTTTACCAGTTTAGCGAGCATCCATCTTAGACTATATGATCACATACCATCGGGTGTGATAACAGTCAAACGCTAAGCTATCAGCAATGGAAAATATATGTATCCCAGAAATGCTCCAGGAATATGTAAGTTTCCTTACGATGTTTTGCTTCATACAAAAAGCACTGCGATGAATTTTAATAAATAAATAAGCACTTAAGTTTCATGTAGAGAACCTAGTGATGCCAAAAATCGGCATGTTTATCTAACCATTGGGCTACTACAGTCCTGATTTATATAAAAATAGATAAAAATTCGTGATATATACAATTTTATCATGTCGTTTAAGAGTTAATCGGCCTTCAAATAATGTATTTCGCACACTTGACCCGTGTTATTCTAACTAGATCATATATAATTGGCTAATGGTCCCTAGCTTCGCTAACTACAACTGATACATTATCATGTATTACGGTCTTTGATTATTGAACCTGACAGATAAACATGAGAAACTTTTTACTTTTAACTACGAGTAGACCTTGAAGCATTACTTTTTATCAATGGGGCATATAACTTAATCGATAGGTACTCGCGTTTTTATTTTCTGTAAAATATGTCAGTGTTTCATATAAATAGACTGCAGATATATGTACTTGATTAAAAATGCGAAGGTGTATTTTATTTCTTACCTAACATATAGTTGCGAATATGTATCATATATCATACATGTCAATACTGATTAATATTGGTTTGATAAATGTACCACGAAGCTATACAGACAGGGCAACGTTTACATTTGTAACATTAAGATCGACTTTATCTAATAAAAATAAAAATCAATAAGATTTTGATTACCAGTGGTCGCCTAGAGGTCGAAATTCGACCATAATTAATTTAAATTCTAAGTTCGATCAATATTGAGGTTGTAATGCCAAAAACTATAATAAAAAATATAATATTAGCTCCAGCGACTATAGATTTGTCAAAGATTATAATCAAAAATTTTTCAATAATAGTGTCCCTATTTCCCTATGGCACTGTATTACACGTGCACGGCTGGACCAATTTCGCTAGGTCTTAAGTTTTTCTATTTGTTATAGTCAGAAGAAGATCTTATGAAAGAAAATACATAATAAAGTTATGTAAAACATCGGAAATTTTAAGTAAACTTAATCGCCATTGCAACTTTTCTAATGTAACCTTTTTAGTGATTTTGACAATATAACCTTTTTTAAATTAACCTTATGACATAATTGTCAGTGATTGACAAATACGTATATATACACTATATGCCTGTGTGTGTTATGGTAGTGTGTGTAATAAATTAAAGGAACAACAACTACTATTGTGTGTGTGTTTCAAATAATATAGAGATATACTTAATAATATAACGATAACAAATACTTTATGCAAATCATGTTTTAAGCAAATAAAAAACTAGATATCCCCTAAAATATAGAAGAAATTTAAAAATCAATGTAGCTTAATAAAAATTTTAAATCTTTAGTCCACCTACTCTTTATACTATATCTAAAAAAAATAATAACCAACAAAACATTTAAAGAAAACTCAAACTAAGTGTTTGATATAATGTCATTTATTATTGTAAGGATATCCGCTATTAATTTACGAAATGAAACGAATGATAATGGAGCGCGACCAAAAAAAGCCGTTGAAACAGCAAACAAAACATGGCCAGTTTGTTTAATGCCGGTCTTTCCTTTTCGGGCAAATACTAACAAGGTAGAAAACAGCAATTAAGTGGCTACCTTTCTTCTTTGGATTTATTTAAATTTAATAAGAAACATTAAACATAAAAAATTGCTATTTCAATTTTTTAAATCCAAAACAGTTGAATAAAAAATAATGCTATGTTTATACTCTACACAAAAACAGGGTTTATTATTAACCGATTTCGAAAAAAGGAGGAGGTTATCAATTCGTCTGTATTTTTTTTTATGTTTCTTACCTCATATCTTCCGACTGGGTGGACCGATTTTGATGATTTTTTTAATATGAAAGGTGGTGCTCGTGATAGTGTTAATATTTATTGCTTTCAAGAGGTATACGCTAAATCACAACCTTGATCCGTCTCTAACATTAAAAAGTAATACATTGACACTTTTTATGCCATTATATTTATAGTATTGAAAATAAATATCATGGTACTAAAAAAAATGAATTTACTGAAATTTTAATAATATAACATGTTACACTGTCACTTTTTATACATTAGCAGAGATTAAATATATTAAAAATTAATATACTTTTTACAGTCGTTTTAATAATGTAATTATTTATTTCAATAAAATTGTATTTTTATAAATAGATTAATAATATAATTTTTCTTACCATAGATTCTATAACCCCACTTTTTATTAAAACTTTTTATTCACTAAACACTTATGAACAACATGTATATATATTTTTTAAATTCATTAATTATTTGTGTATGGCAACAATAAAACAACTATTCACATATTAAATTTTAAATTTCGAACACTGCGTTCGATATTGAACGATAGTTGACGCAACAGTCTCGAATGGCAGAATTAAGCCCTAATGAACTCGGTTGCCAATGGACAGTCTCGCACAACTTGCGTATCGAAACAAAATACTTTTAAAACTGTTCAATTTAAATGGTCAAAAATCAGGTTTTTGTATCTTTAAAGTTCTCGTAACATCAGGGTTGAACAAATACTTCTAGATTTTTAATTTCCATTTAATTTTTGACTTGAATATGTGTTTAAAATCGTATCCATAGGAAGCTAATTCAAAAAGACGAATGACAATAAAAATCGGGGGATACAGTTTCGTGTTGTGGGTCTGCATCACCTCAATCTGAAATTCATTTACAACACTGGTTACCTAAAGGATCAAAAAATTTATTACGCTAAGTAAGGACTGTAACACATCGCCCACGATGGAGGGGGAACCCCCGTTACGAGACGTATTCACGAACAACGATCGACCGTGTCCATAACACAGCCACACTCCAATTTTTATTTTTAAAAAGTGTATAAAAATATTTTTTTAANTATCATTTATTATTGCAAGGATATCCGCTATTAATTTACGAAAAATGATAATGGAGCGTGACCAAAAAAAGCCGTTGAAACAGCAAACAAGACATGGCCATTTTGTTTAATGCCGGTCTTTCCTTTTTGGGCAAATACTAACAAGGTAGAAAACAGCAATTAATTGGCTACCTTTCTTTTTTGGATTTATTTAAATTTATTATAAGAAACATTGCATAAGAAATTGCTATTTCAATTTTTCAAATCCAAAACAGTTGAATAAAAAAATAATGCTACGTTTATACTCTACACAAAAACAGGGTTAATTATTAACCGATTTCAAAAAAAGGTGGAGGTTATCAATTCGTCTGTATTTTTTTTTTATGTTTCTTACCTCATATCTTCCGACTGGGTGGACCGATCTTGATGATTTTTTTTAATATGAAAGGTGGTGCTCGTGATAGTGTTAAAGCAAATACCTTAATAATATTTATTGCTTTCAAGCGCTATACGCTAAACCACAACCTTGATCCGCCTCTAACATTAAAAATAATACATTGACACTTTTTGTGCCATTATATTTATAGTATTGCAAATAAATATCACGGTACTAACAAAACTGAATTAACTGAAATTTTAATAATATAACATGTTACAGGGAATACCAAACCCAGAGTTTTAGAATTAAAAAATACATTGTCACTTTTTAAATTAAGAATTAATATATTTTTTACAGTCGTTTTAATAATACAATTATTTATTTCAATAAAATTCTATTTTTATAAATAGATTAATAATATAATTTTTCTTACCATAGATTCTATAACCCCACTTTTTATTAAAATAATTATTATTCACTAAACACTTATGCACAACATTGGCAGAATTAAGCCCTAATGAACTCGGTTGCCAATGGACAGTCCCGCACAACTTGCGTATCGAAACGAAATACTTTTAAAACTTTTCAATTTTAATGGTCAAAAATCAGGTTTTTGTATAAAGTTCTCGTAACATTAGGGTTGAACAAATACTTCTAAATTTTTAATTTCAATTCAATTTTTGACTTGAATATGTGCTTAAAACCGTATCCATAGGAAGCCAATTAAAAAAAAACGAATGATATAAAAAATCAGGGGATACAGTTTAGTGTTCTAGATGCATATCTATCACCTCCTTCTGAAATTCAATTACACCACTGGTTTGCTAAAGGGTCGAAACATTTATTGCGTTAAGTAAGGACTGTAACACATCGCCCACGATGGAGGGGAAAGCCCCTGTTACGAGACGTATTCGTGAACAACGATCGATCGTGTCCATAACACAGTCACACTCCAATTTTTATTTTTAGAAAATGTTTAAAAATATATTTTTAAGGGGTTCGCTGGCATAATAGTGCGAGTGACTCCATCAGCTCCCTGGTTGACAGAGCTACAGTGTTCGATTCTCGAGATGGAAAATTTAGTACTGTCTTCTAGAACTGGAATATTTGTTATAAGTGGTATCGCCACGCAAAAAGATGCAACAGTAACCGTTGAGAGGTAAATTACCGCTTATGGTGTTAGACTGTATCATCACTTACGTCGGGTGAGATCACAGCCAAGCGTAAACATGTTAACAATAAAAAAAAATGCGTGCGTACAAAATACAAATGTCAGAAGTTAAACTTCTTTGGCAAAGTAATTTTTAATTCTTGTTTATATTTACACAAATCTAAAATTTTAGATTTCCGAGAGTTAGAGAGAGGGAGAAAGGAAGAGAAATAATTTATTGTTGAAAAATAGTATATTAAATGCCGAGTGGCAAATTCAAATGCCACATGTTATTTGTAAATTGTATTATAACTAACCTCACCTTTAAACTAGAATTAGCATAAAAACGCTGCAAATCTTCGTGACGCTAATCACGCGATTCATCCGTATAAATTTTACTCATGCGCCTAAAGCAAAAATTTTGATTTGAAATTGAAGTCGTGTGACCGACATGTAAATACAGCGTGAAAGCTACTCTAGCCGCTTCTCTTGTTCCTTTATAGCTTATTCCCCATTTTGAAGTCGTTTTCTAGAGGAATGTGACGTAATGTTTTTTAATTTATTACGGTAAACTCGTGTTGTACTTTTGCTTTTACCATCACACGATGCTAAACTTAAATATTTTATATTTTGGACAACCCTATAACACACAGCATTACTTTGCATAAGCACAAAATATACGAATTGCAGTGTTGGCATTATCTTTATATAAATATGTATATAAACATTCGGATTGCATATGTTTATATTGAGATAAAATAAGTTTAGTCAAATATTCAAATGAAACTTGTTGTGAAATGTCCATATATGTAGAAAACATATTATATGTAACTTACTGTGTATGTATAACGCGTATTGCGTTATTAAAAATACTGCTTATTTGCTCTTTACATTTAATGAATGTATGAACCAACTGTATGGTGTGGTATTCAGGCTGAAAACATCATTGGTCCCTATTTTTTTGAAAATGACCAAGGTGTTGTAGTTACTGTTACTGCCGAACGATACCAAGACATGATTCGAAATGTTCTTGTGCCTGAAATGGAAGAGCGAGGATCTCTAGTCCTTGCTCTTCCATTTCATCATCAACATGTGGTTTCAATAAGATGAGGCCTCAGCAAATACAGCCCGTTCAACAATTGAATTATTGAATGACGTTTTTCCACGAACACTAATATCGCGAAATGGCGATGTAGCATGGCCAGCCAGATCTCCGGATTTTACAGCACCAGACTTTTTTTAGAATCAAAAATTTATGTGAAAGCCCCAAACGCTTCAACATCTTAGACATTATTCGTCACGAAATTGAAGAAATTCAGCCTGAGGTGTTGCAGAATGTCATAAAAAATGCAATCAAAATATTAACAGGACTTTGGCCCCACCCTATACAAAGAACTATTCAAAATAATATACATAAATATGCAAATGTATATAATAACGACTTAAGAATAACCAGTTATACAATTTCAAAAATTTGCAGTCGATTAATAGTGTTTTTTTGTAATACGATAATATTCTTTGATTTAATTTAATACCATAGAAAGAATAGGTACGATGGTATTTATAAAAATTAACAAAATAGCATACGCCTAGTGATTTTATTGTTTACAATCACAAAATAATAACTTTTTACCTCATGCATATAAACATTTACTACGATAAGTATGCCAAATAAGATGCAATTATTAATGTTTATATTTTTTCCCGATAATCACTGACATTTTGTAAAGGATAATCTGCTGCGCCATTTTAATGTGAACGGGATTTTTTTATGCAACATTGCGAAACGTGACAGCATTTGAAAAAAATAAATAAATTGGGCAAAAACAAATTGGTTTTTATAATAATTGAGGTTGTATAAAGCCTCAAACGAAATACTTGTCCACAAGAAAACTAGAACGAAATTACTCTAATTGGACAGGTTCTGATATAAGATTACTTAGAGGGAGTGGGAGTGAACGAACTGCTCAAATTTGAATTGAAATATATTAAACTAATATGTTATTGGTAACAAAAAATCTAAATACCCGACTGCGTTTGTTGTGGGCATTTCTTTGATAAGGGCGTGAAGAAACCCTCGTCGAGATTTTAAGTCGTTCTTGAGTACCATCATCAGACGTACATTAGAATTAGACTGTGGAAAAGAAAAAAAAAATTGACGATTCAAAAGTGCTGTAATATGCCTACTTGAATAAAGATATTTTTGATTTTGATTTTTTAATTTTTAAATGTTATTAAAAAATATCATCCTATAGTTGAATAGAAAATGTATATTGTTACCAATTCTTAAACATTACATATGTATGTATATATTCAAACGTTTATTAGGCCTGTAGTATATTTACGTTCTAAAGTATTCCTTTAGACATAGAGGGGTTGAGGATAATTTTTGCATAAACATGGAATTAAAAACCAAAAAAGATATGTAAAAGGTAAGAAGCAGTTTATGTACAGGCCTCTAAATAGGATATGTTTATTATTTGAGACAATAAACTATTGTTGAAGTATTAGATCGTATATTGACTATTGCGGAAGTATCATTGTTGTTTCGTTTATATTTTAGAGATTAAGTTTTAATAAGATTGTCAATTGAGTATTAAGGTGTTTGTGTAATATAAGAGGGTGCATTGACTTATTTTTAAATGGTTACACCAATTGGCGGAGAGACTAGTTTTCTTACAAGTGTGGGTAATTGGAGAGTTAGTAGTTGACGAATATTGGAAGAGAATACAGCTCTTGGAAATTGTTCATAACATTATTTCATGGCCATCCCGTCAGATACTGATAGGAGTAAGGGTTTTCAGAGCATAGAACTACCACTGCGGGTTGGTAGTATGCAAATGTATGCGCTAACGCAAGAGCACTCTTATATTCCGATGGGACGACAATTCGGCACGACCCCATAGAAATCAGGTGCAGAATTGACGGCTTAACGTGCTCTCTAAGGCACGGGGGTGGAGTATACTGCCAACTTCCCAACTTCGGGTTAGTACTGAGAATTTCTTAACAGAATCGTTGTTTAATTCGTCCGACCCCAGACTCTAACTCAGGACTTCATACCTGTAGTCGAACAAGCTGACCGCTAAACTCGTGAGGCAGTTCTAAATTATATAAATAAGAGGAATGTAGGGATCCTACGAGTCTAAGGAGGGGGGGGGGGGGGAGAGGAATTAAGGACAAAAAAGGCGGGAGACTGACAGTTTTAAAAAGCACACTAGATTTCGGGGTCTAAAATATATAAATGTCTATCTACTAAACGATAGGACAACTGTAACCTGTTTAAAAGACACAGTAAAAGAAAACCATTGCCTCTATTTTTTTAAATATATATTTATAAACATACATACATAACGCCAGGCCTCATTCCCATAGCGGTAGGCAGAGACCACGTCCTTCCACTTGCCACGATCCTTGCATATCTCCTTCGCTTCTTTCATTCTCATTAAACCTTTCATACAAGTTCGTTGGTTTAGAGTACTCATGACCTGGCCCTTATTTAAAATGTCCTGGATTTGGTCCAGGAACGTTCGCCTTGGTCTTTCCCTTCCAACTTTCCGATTCACTCTTGACAACTAAATCCTTCTTGTTAGTCTCTTTTCATTCATTCTCTCTACGTGCCCAAACCATTTAAGAATACCTTTCTTAATTTTAGTCACTACATCTTCTTTTATAAGTCACAAAGTATATCAGTTTATAATATAAATAATTATAATTGTATATAAGTTGCTGTGGTTAGTTTGGCTCTAACTCTCTCATTTAAAAGTTACCTAGTTATTGTAACTAAGAGACTTTTATTAAATCTCTCTTACTCCCTCAGTTGGTGAGAGTTGACTGTACTCTCGCAAACATTACGTACATCAGCGTGACGCCTCAATCTCGCTTAATACCGACAATATACACGTGCTTCTAAAGTTTTTACTTTAAAAAGCTTAAAAGGTTAAATTAACATCGCTGTACTCGCCTGTATAAATACGATTAGTAGACTTACCCACCGTGTAATTCAATATCACGACTTATACGGACGGGGCGGAGTGTTTCAGGCATCAACTAAGATCGAAGCTCGAAGGTTTCAGGTCAAAATTACGCCTTGAATGTTGTTATAATATTCGATAGCAATTATTTTTTTCGTGAAACAACTTATTTTCATTGTTTATTTTTATATAAAACGCTATTTAATCGATCCAAATTACGCAATAGAAATACTACACGTACCCAGTACCTACATTATATTTTCCAACTATTCATTGTTGTTGTGGGGGCAGTTTATTAAAATTGGTTTTAAGCAAGAAAAATAAAAGAGTAAAAAATATAAGAGAGAGGAGGTAGACTACGCTGCTACAATATGGATTAAGAGGCTACACATATCCCATAATTGCTCCCGAAATATGCTGGTTTCCTCGCGATGTCTTCCTTTACCGAAAAGCACAATAATTATTTTCAAACAACAATTAAGCATATACGTTTTGTGAGTGTCGAGTAGCTGCGAGGACCTAAGGGAAAACCTGATGCTGAAGAAGTCGGTGGGGTCAAGGTTCTTGCTGACAGAGCCTTGATATAAACATGGAAGGAGGACCTTGGGTCCCTAGTAGCTAGTGGAGCTTAGTAGGGGCTTTCCGCTCTCACTTGGAGCAATGGCTGGGCAGACATCACGGATCGCTCTCTTACCGCTTGGTGCAGGTATTAACCGGTCATGGCTGCCTCGGAAAATACTTGCACCAAATCGATGCTTGGGAGCCGTCGGCCACCTGCCACGAGTGTGGTGCACTTGTAGATACAGCGCAGCAAACGGTGGCCGAATGCCCAGCTTAGGGACCTCAGCATCATCTTCTGTCGTCGCTGATCGGTATGGACCACTGGCAAGTATTATAGGTCATGCTTGTCAGCGATTGGAATGCTGTTAACACTTCTGCCAAACTGTCATTTCGTTGAAGTAAGCAGGGCAAAGAGAGAGGGCGAATACAGTCGAGGCACAGTACTCCCGTCGGAGGGAAGTAAGAAAAAGGAGACTGAGGTTTATCCAACATCTCCTGTAGTGCACTTTTGAGCCCACTTCATTCGGAGGGGCCAGGGTGGAATGCCACAACGTACCCCTGGTCCTTCCACTCAAAAATGACGTGGGTTCCGGTGGGTATTAGTGGATAATCTGGTAATTTAAATTAGTGGATAAACGACGAAAAAAAACCCCGCAAAACTCGAAACTATAATCTGCTGCCTACAATAGATGTAAAAATATAGTAATTAAACTTTGACTACGATCATTGTAATTAAAATCGTTGCTTTGTAGGTTTTAGTATTACTCGATTGCTTCCATAGTTATTTGAGCAAAGGAACAAACTTAGGACTATCATAAAACAATTTGTTATTGAAAAGCAAAGAGGCCTTACGTTTGACTTAGGGTTTCTTCACATCTATTGATGCGGGTTAAGCCGAATGCGTAACGCCACGCTATTCGCATATAGCCGATTAACCCTGATCTGCCGGCCTACATATTTTTTTCACTATAATCCTACTAGCACTAATATTATAGATGTGAAAGTTTGTATGTGTAGATACCGTGACGTTTGTCGTTACCAATTACGCAAAATCGGCAGAACAGATTTGGATGAAATTTGAGACACAGATAGTTTACGATGTAGTAAGTAGAGTCCTTATAGAAGTGTTTCTGAAGTTTTTTATAGATAATTTCTCAGAAGGTTATATTTAAAGAAATACTATAATGTGTTAGCACTCATTATTAGTATATTTATTGGACTGCTATTAAATTATGCTGGGGGCTTAAATTTTTATATTATGCTGGGGGCTTTGTTATTATATCAGTAAAACGTTTACATGTGCTACTTCCGGTTTAATGTCATTTCGTAAGTATCTCAAGTTTAATTACAACTTCCGTTTGAACTCGTCTTATTAATGACACCTGTATGTGTGTGAACAAAAGATAAAAATATAAACTAAATACTTATAACTATTACTATATTTTTACTACAAGCAATCTCTTCCAGACATCATTTTTATGTTGAGAAGTTGACTAAAATAAATAATATGAAAGAACAGTGCAAATAACTTAAATGTAATATCATTAAATAAATTTTGGTTTGTAAATATTTAAGTATATATGTAAGGAATTTATAAATACATATTAAACATGTATACACAAAAGGTATAAAACAAAAATATTCAATATAAACAAAATTAAAATAAAAAAGTATTCACAGCAGCTTTCAGTTAAACCGAACTCATTGCATCTATGGTTTAGATACAAATAAAACCCGATGAAAAGTTATATACCTATAATACATTTCAGAGATTAGCGTGAGCAACCGAATTTACTGTCTTAAATAAAGCCTATTTTATTCCTTATAACATAACCGTTTTGCCAATAGATGTACCGTCTAAATTAGACTAGTCGCTTTGAAGATTAACAGGAACAAAGAGCTTTTTTGTTCTTCTTCTTTTAATAATTGGCTTTCAGCTATGACAAGGCACACACAACTTCGCCAATGTCACGTTAATTGGAGAAGGCACGTAGGAGATTGTACGATTTCTGTGATTGCAAACCAGAATTTGGATAATCTACAAATAGTTGCCACCATACCGTCATTTAATTATCAAGGTTTAGGGACGACACGATACAACACGTGATAAAACTTAATATTATTACATTTAATAAATTTACAGAGATATTTATAATATACAAGGGTAAAAGATACTCAACATTTAGAGGTAAACGAACAGTGGAAGGAATAATGTTATATATAAGATGGGATATTTTTGGACAGTTAAACATGATATAGGAAACAGTGACCACACTCTTAAATTTGGTTAACCCTGATCCGTAGTAGCTTATATGTTAAGTTTTATTAAAACTATTTAAATTTTGACATTATAAATAGATAATTAAAATGTCTTCGTTCGATGAACTTACTGTTGGTGCACCAAGTCAAATCTTTAAACAACAAATATAACTATCTACCAACGTAGTCAAAAACATGACCTTGCCTATGATTTCAAGTAATAGCTACCAAAGGGCTTACAGCTTGTTCGCGTGAAGAATGCAGTGATTCATCATTCTAGCCCCGTCACCTAACTTATTAAAATCTTTTCAATTGTAATTTAAAGAGATTTGATTGGTTTTGATTGGTTACGGGCGGGGTTAGAATAACGAATCACTGCATTCTTCACGCGAACAAACTGTAGTGCCACTTCATCTGCTATATTATAATTGTTAAATTAGCGTCACAGCATTGTGAATAAGTCTATCTATAGCATCAATGTTGGATATCGGATTTCTGTGGTTAAGTGGTTATAAAAGGAGGTCAATATATCGTTATGTCTTACGTTTAAGTGAATAATTAATTACTAAACTATTGAACTATAAAAGAAAAGGATACACACTTCACGAGTCAGTAATTATATCACATCTCTACATAGTAGGTATAAAATGAAGTTGCTACCGCTGTCTGTTCGTTTTTATCTATTAAACTATTTAACCAATCTTAAAGGAGTTTACAGCAATAGATAGAGAGATTCAAGAAGAAGGCTTATATATAAGATACATACATATTATTGCACCGAACAATTCAAAGAACGGAAAACGCAAACATTGACTTAACCTTAAGAGACAGATCAAATTAATGTAATACGGAATTGTATGTTATGAAAAGATCGATGAAACAGTCCACAGTGGAATATATTTATCTCTATAGAATAACCTACTGTAACCATTAATATCTTTACATATTACAGAAAAAATATATTAGTTCGCAAGCATTTTATACAAAACAGTATTATTCCTTAAGCAATAGCATTGTATACTTTGTATATTTCACGTAGATCGAAATTGCCTTTAATAGCAATATTTTTGCATTTCCGAGATTTAAAAAGCTGACACTGACATTGCGGCGGCCTTTCATCTTCGATAAAGAAAATTTGTAAAATGTAAAAGGATTTTTTAAATCCGCTAAGTAGCTCAAGAATCAAAGGTTACATACTTGGACTTGGAATAAGAAGCAAACTGAAGTTCCAGGGGTAAACGATTTTTAACTAACATACAGTTTTTAAAGCTCTTAGGTAACTTAAAAAATAGTTTTATGTAAAAAAACATGATGCGTGCGATCGTCTGCTAATCTAGGCTAAAATGGAGGAAATCTTGCTATCCATGAGGGTATATTTAGAAATAAATATTAAATATATTGAATTTAACTTTGGATCGCTACTTTAGATAAAATCAGTTAGTATTAAAATGATGTCTAAATCATTAATCATCCTAGCGCCATCTGTTCTACATTAATGGAAAATAGAATTAAATTACGTTCCGTTTATTAAACAAATAAGTGTATAATTGAAATTATTTACACCAAATATACATAATTTCACAATTAATTCATCAAAACTGGACATTTCGCCGTGATCTTGCAAAGTGCATTGCTAAAGTTCATTGCGCATGCTCTATTTAGGCGATCGAAAATCTGGAGGTTGTTAAAACTATAAAGGGCTCCATACATTAGCAGTCCCCTAGTCACCTATGGTTGATGTCGCCTACTGACTAAGGGATTATCGCTTGTTTGTTACGGTCGCATAACCGCTTTGCGAGTACTCATTAATAGGCAATAATTGCGAGTTTCATACCAACGATTTCAGCATAAATTTGATTGGTCACGAGACCAGCGTCTACGCAGCCGAATCAAGATGAAAACTGACTTTAGGAGACAATATGATTTCGGTGGTAATAATCGATTCTTTGTTGTTACAGAACAATGAGTCAATAACGTTGTGATTAACTGAAAAGCCAATATCTGCCAGCAGACTGTTAGTGTGTGGACTCCTTCAAAATATCAGAAATGCATCCGGAACGTAAACCGCGCAGCACTATCTTGTCTTCTCTTTTACTCACATGACAACAGACATGCATTTCACTCGCACTCACTAAACATGGAAGATTCATAACTTGGTACAAATAATTACAAATAAATTTAACCCTTACTGCATTAAATATAAAGTATATTTTAAAATAACAATAACGTCTATGATTGTTATTGTTATAGTGATGTTAGTGTAACACAAAAATGTACTTTATATTGACAGTGGCAAATTTCTATTTTATTTGGAATTATTTCTAACAAGTTATTAACCTTGCCATCTCAACCACAGATCATTAATACCCCAAGGGTATTCGATCCTTTTGTGACATATTTGAGAAACGTCCACCGCGTTTCCTTGTGGAAATTATTCTAAAAAATCACATTAGGGCATGGTCGATAAAGTTTTCCATTCAAAAACCCGTGATATAAAATCTCTCACCGTGGTTAAGTTTTTTCGTGCCAAGTGCAACTAAACTATCAAGATTCCGCCGATAATTCAAAGCCTACCCAGTGGGTGGCTTAATTTGGTAAGTAATTTAATATATTTACATTGCAATAAACTATTGTAACGCTTTGCGTATGACAAACAGCAATTTAATCATCACTGTTTATTTCAAATGAGTAATCGTGATGGTATGTGCAAACTTATGTTGTGAAATAGTCGACAATGAGATACGATAAAATCCTTATGTTCAATGTCTTTTAACAATATACCAGAATTTTCCTATAGGAATAGTTTTATATGCGATATCTTTTCAATATATATGTGAGATAAATAATTTTGCCACATGTTACGTTGTAATGAACTTTTACGTCATCGAAATATTATCTTTAGAGCTATGGTAGCGTTTTCGTACATTATGGAAAATACTAGAATGATTCGCCTGAAAATTTCACATGTTTCCTGTCCAATGTAACATATATGAAACATGGTTTAGTTTTTGTAATAATTTTTCCAAGTTTTACATATGAGCTAATTTTGCAAACTGTGCAAACTTTAATAATTTTTATAGTATGGACATGTGACCAAAATATGTATAATACACCCTTGTATGATAAAATAATACTATATCAACAGTTTCTTTTGGAGATATGATTATCAATTGAATAAGTATAAATCCATATGCACCGGGCCAAGGATCCTGTAGAAGATCCTACAATGTAAAACAAATGTATGACTTTCACATCTAATTATTTCTGTCAAACAAATGTGTGAATATGGTTCATACCTAAAAATTTTAGAGAACAAATTGGCTTAATTAAAAAAAAATTGTTTTGCCTTTTTTAAATAGTTATTATTATTTTGTGAACTTTTTTAAACATATTGGCTTTAATTTTACAGCCCATACTCACAATTCTGACAAAAGAGCTGTAAAGGTCAAAGTGCAAAAGCTGCCTCAACTAGCTTTACCTCAAGATATTTATATAGATCATAACCCTCTTTAACAAAATCTTTCTTACTAGACTAGCAGACACAAGACATTTCACACATTTATCAATAACACCTTGTCAGAAATATATCAAAGAATTAATTAAAACAGCAGTTATGCAATAATTTTACTTTTCTCACCCCACATACTTTACTTGAATGAGGATTACATAGTTTTACATTTCAGCTTAGTCTCATTTAATAATTATCATATTAAATGCTGAGTGCACCTAAAAAAGTTTTTACTTATATAATTTACAATTGTTGCTAAAACCTCTTATTCATCGCTCTATTTTCATATAGATGATATATATATACTTAAGTTTTTCTAATATCTTTAAGCAATGCTTGTACATAATAGGTTTCTTAAGATATAAATGATAATTACATATTAAAATATAACATATTACTATTTTTTTATTTAGTAAAGGGGCTATTAGTACATTTCTCCCTTAATGACCTAGAGCATTTGATTTTTTGTCTTCTATATTTTACATTATCTTAAGGAATGTAATAAATTGTTTCTAGGTTCTCTAGTTATTAGCTATTATTTTTATCTTTTCTAAGAACACTCTTTTACTTGAGTGGTTTTGTCAATAATTTTTTAGATGATTATATGCTATGAAATTTTTAAGCCAACAATTTTTTTATTTGTTTACTAGGAATGGAAACATTCAATTAAAGAAAAATGAATAAGTGCTGAAATTGATATCATTCAAAATGATTTCAAATAGGTATATAATTAATATAATGATCATTCAAAATTGTTCTACTTTTAAAAACTGTATGAGATAGAACTGATTTTCATAATTGTAATGTTTATTAGCAATTAAATTTTTTCATTGTATGTTAATTGACTAAATTTGTTAATTGATAGTTTTTCCAAGCATATTTGTTACAATTTCAAAGATTCAAAGGTGCAATTTCCCATTTTCATAACAAAGGCCTTAGATTTGACTTCTAGCAAAGCAAAAGTAGAAAATAACATTATCTAATTTGTCTGGAGAGGTGGTGGCAAAAAAATTATGATCCAATATGATGATATGTAGACACCATAAGTATGTGGTTAATATCCTCTTACTAGGTTAACATATTTCCATCTTAGATTGTGTTACCACCAGGTGATATCATAGTCAAGCATTAAACTGACAGCAATTAAAAACAATCCTATGGTTAAACTAATTTATTTATAAGACTTATTGAGGACAGCTGATATACATGAATACTTGACTACAAAATATGATAATGATTTTAATAACTATAACATATAACAATAAAATAAAGCTATTTTTCTTGGATACTCTAGTGAATTGCACTAACATAAGTATTTAAAACGGTGTTTGTACAAACTGGGTTGCTACTGCTAAATGAGTGCTTTTACATAGAGGATACAACAATTTTGAGTAAAACTATTAAATGATAAGTTTTGTATGTTAGATTGACAAAGCAATTTATGATAACTAAGAATTTACATGTCAATAAAATATTCTGATCAACACAGCTTTGAGAAATATTTTAAAATGTAAATGTAAATAATAATTTTATAACACTTAAATTCTTTGAATAAATTTTCATATTGCATTCCTATTTATGTTTAAGTATTCATTTAAATATATATTGATCTGAAAATTTATAGCACTGTCAAATGAAATGCCTGCTTTATTTTAATTTAGATTAGATATTATCAAAGCATTATTCTTTGTTAAACTATTATGTAAGTTTATAGTATATTTTATGTATTTTTGATGCAATGCAATTGTTACAGTAATACATAATAATGCTTAAATATTTGTGACACATATTTTACATATGTATTTATAAATGATTAATTGGGTAGTTATATATCTTGTTAATATGTTTTGGGTAATTAATAAATTAACCATGTATTTCTACATTAAAGCAGAGTGCCTTTGTGTGTGTGCTCCAATGTATTAGTTTATTATAATTTTTTTAGTGAATCTTAAGTGTATATTGACTTAATAAGAACAAAGTTTATATCCTATGTTGGTAAGATATTTCCTTAAATTATCAAGGCATTAATTATTTTGTTGACTATTATATTATAATATTTATTTTATTTTGTTTAATGTTTTGTATACCTATATAAAAAGCGTGTTTTATTATATATTGCTATTAGTTTACTATATTAAGTACTACAAATAATTTCTTGCATGTATTCTTTTAAGTTGCAATGTTAAAACACGCTTTTCCGTATCATTATAGGTTTGAAGATGGAAGGGAAACGAAATTCATTTTTTCTTCCAAATAAGAAAAACAAACAAGATAAAAATAAAAATCAAGACAATGCAAAAGGGAAGAGGCAGAAACAATTTGATGACAACAGAAATAATAAAGTTAAAGATATAAATATTCAAAATAAGCAATCAGAAGATGAAAGTCAAGATGACAATCAAGGCAAAGGTGATAAGAAACCTTTTGATAAGAAAGTATACAGATTGAAAAAATATAGCAAGAAATACAAGTTGGAAAAATGGGAGGAGCAACGGAAGAAAAAAATGCTCTATGAATATCAGAAGAGTATTAAAACTGACACCATGTCCGGTACTTACAAGCCTAAATCTTTTGATGATGACAATGATGTCACAGATTCAAGCAGTGATGTTGGCAAATTTGTTAAACACCCAGATTTACTGGAAAAAGAATTTAAAGAGGAGAAACATAAATCAAAGAAAGATCCATATCTAAAAGCCAAGGAGCAATATCAGAAAGTGAAACAAGATAAAATCGACAAGAAAGAAGCTCTTAAGAAAGCTCAAGAGGAGAGAAGTCAAAAATTGCAGGAATACAAGAAGAAAAAGCAAGAGAAATTCAAGAAATTGAGTAAAAAGACAAAAAAAGGGCAACCTGTAATGACAGGAAGACTGGAGTTATTGTTAGAAAAAATACAAAACTCAAAATAAGTCAGGCTTAAAAGTTTTGTTTTGATTATTACTTGTTATTGTAAGGATTTTTTATAATGAATTGATGGCTTTTTTTGGCATAAATATATGCTTATGATATTTTTAACTTTCATTGTTTCTATGGGCGAAAAAATAGATAATTGAATACAGAAGAATACATTTTATTTTAAGAAGTGTATCCTTACTCTTTTACTTAAGTTCTCAGCTTCTTGTCTTTACTTTATTACTAACTGACTAATGACGATTCAAAAGCAACATGAATATTACAAGCTTATTTTTTATATGTGTATACTTACATAATGATGAAAAAGTTTTCTTTAAAATTTGGGTCCATAATATATATAACAAATTAACACTTTTCTCATTTTATTCTTTGAATAATGTGCACCCATGTTTAGGAGAAACAGTTGTTTAAACAATGTGTTTACGTAAAATATTTAAATTAATAAATTGATAATCGGTATTAATATTTACAATACTCTGCTACGTAAGTATATAGAAAAAGGCTGCATTGACATTTTGTATTACGAAGGTTGCATATTGAAGCAATAACTCATAAACTGCTGGTAATTTCTAGTTTCAAATCGAATATCAGGTTCATTTTTGTATTATTTAAATCTCAGTATGTTTATTGAAATATACGATATTTTGGAATCTTTTCCCGGTCCCTTGAAAAATACTCGGTAAATCGAATAAAATACTGGTTGGTCCGTACGGTCTTCTCGATTTCCCTACCCTCTATAATTTGAAGCACTTATCCGCCAATTTCCTTCAAATTGAGCGAGGCAAGGTCTCTCCTTACCCTACGCTTCTACGACTTCAGAACTCGCACCATTACAAAAATAACTATTTCTACATCTCTAACCACATATAAAAATTAATTGATTGATAAAGTCTTAAAGTCGCTTACTCGGTACTAAATTGAAAATTACGGACAATATCCTGAACTAATAATGACTATTCCTTTGATATGACACTTATTGATAAATATAAATTCGAGTTCAACAATTCTTTATTCAAGTAGGTTTCAGCACTTTTGACTTAGTCAAGTATAGCTCTTCCCCTGTACTTTTTGTGTGTTAATCCAACGCATCTAATTGTTTGCCTTTGTGCCTTGTTATGAGAAAAGCTCACAAGAAACGGATAAACAACTATCATTTCTTATCGTCCGATTGATCCTTCAAATTATAGTAAGATTCTTTAATTAGCTTTTTTTGAAATGAAACTTCTTTAAGCGCATGAGGGTATTATTGAGGGACGATTCGCGTGATTAGTGTCACGAAGATGTGCAGCGTTTTTTTTCGCTGATTCGTTTGAAGGCTAGGTAGTTTTAATATTTACAAATAACATGTAACACTTTAACATATCACTCGTTATTTAATATACTATTTTTCATGAAATATTTCATAAATTCACTTTTCTAAATGTTAAAGTACAAAAACAAAATTCAATTAATCATTTCTAATATTGACAAGAAACATGTGGCATTTTTATTTACAATTCGTCATTTGGCATTTCAATAAATTATTTGTATTAATTGTCGACACTTAATATTTTAATGACAATCAAATTCCTAACATATTCCCCATTTTGCCTCCCTCTAATTCTCGGAAATATTATATATTAGTATAATCTATTCCTAATATAGCTAAAAATATGTATACCAAGTTGTAGACAAATGCGTATATATTGTTTTGTTTGGAGAATTTTATACACATGCTACAAACATACAGTAGAAATGAGTACTTCATAATCCATGTTTCTTAACTAATAAGTAGAAGGGACGTTTTAAGATTGTATGCCACATTTTATGTAATTATAAACTTAATTGCATCAGTTTCATACCAATTACCCCACGTGAAGTAGGCACAATATTGAACATTGTAAAAGATTAAATTCGTATCGCACAGCTGTGTTTATCTTAACAAAACAATAACCAGACAATAAGGCGAAGTTTACAATTGGAGACTTCAAGGTCTTTTATGCTTTGGCAAGTAAACATCTATACCAGTATTATAAATGCGAATGTAGCTCACAGTGTTGCCAGAGGGAGTTTAATATGCAAAATATCAGGACCACATTCTGCTTACAATTTTGTTAATTATAAATCCAGCTATTTCTTTGCACAACATTAGTACCGACATCTCTTAGAATTAATATGGTTAACAGTCTTCCATATAACAACCCTCCGACCATAGAGTACTCCACCATTGTTTTATCAGTATATATGTATTATCTATGCCTTTCTGATTTTCCACAGAGTAGCCCATCTTTCTCATTTCCTACAGAGTACTTGATTTTTTTCTAATTGATAATAGTGACATTTTTAAACTTAAGAAAGCTACAGACAATAATTCTGGATGTTGCCAGAATATATTGGTCTGCTTTTATACATATATTTACATTATGTAAAAAATGGACTTTTTATACTTTCTTACAAATCATTGTGAAAACTCATCAGAGTAGTGAATCACCGTGACTATCTTTGCCTTTTGTTTTAGATCACTTCTGTGGAACAGGATTAATTAGTGTGTTAATGATGAAATTAATTGCCTGTTTGTTTTTCATTGTTGTCGTGTTTGTTTTTATTAATGCATGTTCCTCGGACATTTTTGTGTGACTTTTTCATAGTTTCTAATAAAGAAATTTGTAAGTATTTTATTATTTCATTTGATAATATTTCATGTAATTTATTAATATATGTGGAGAATTATAAATTTCCTGTAAAATATTTCACTTCATGTTTATCTCGTTAGCTTGAATGTTTATTGTTACTGCATTAATTATCTGTATTACTAAAATAGCAACAAAGTCAAGTCATTATACATTTTAATTTCTATCAATTGTGAAATTCTGTTAGTTTACATTCTCCCTGTATGTATTTATATATCTTAAAAAAAATTTCTCTTGTTAATAAAACACTCTTGTCATTGAAATTATTTAGTATTTTTGGAAATATTAATTCATAAAATTTAATAGATTTTCTATTAAATATATAATATTTGGAAGATCAGTTCATAGATATAAAGGTTTATCTCTATGCAGTGAGTTGAATAAATTCAAACCCTTATACTGAGTTCTGAAATAAATATAAGTTGAAATTGGCTTATTTCTTACTTTGCTTGTTTATTTATAATTGGGTATCTCATATTCATCATAGTGCCTATATACATCGTCAGTTCTGATTTAGTCACTTATATAATGCTTTATTAATCTAAAGAGCCGGAATAGCAACAAAAATGATAATTCCTTTGTATACATTCACAGGTGTAAAGGTAATCGCTCCCATGTACACCAAAGTTTATCCGCGAGACTCATTATCACTGCCACAGTTACAAATAGGCGCCGCGTAAAAATTGTCTCAGTCGATAGCTTCTTGACATTGATAAAAAGTGGCGTAATCTAAAGTACATTATCTGTAAGCGTGATACTGTTATATAGGAAGATTCTTTAATAAAACCGTCTTCCCATGATGCAAGGAAGTTTCTTTATTGATGCTTAGTTAATCTGACGTGATGGTATAAGTGGAAGAGTTTTAATAATAATAATAATAATAATTCATTTATTTCAAGTGACAGACTCATATTGTTAGTAACATTAACTTCTTTCTATGTTAGTTCCTTAAACCTATAATACACGACACACGTTAGGAACCATTACTTATTATCTACGTTTGTAACATAAATTAGAATTAAATTAAATTACGAGAATCACTGCTATGCCATCCCATTAGAAACGACACAACAGTGATTCACATAAGTGCAGTCTGATCTGCTGCCAATTAATTTTAGGATGCTGTTGTTGCTGCTCCGCAGCCTACGTACCAGCCTACTTACGTACCAGTTAAGCTAGGATAAGTTATGTAAGGCCGTATTAGGGTCGACCGACCTGTCTCTGCCCACCGTCGTGAGGTGATGTCGCTGAAAGAGGCCGCGGAGCGGCGTCGGGAGGCGGATCCCGCCGCCCACGCCCTCCGTCGTAGGCGTCCGGCGAGAAGACGTGCGGTCCAGGACCGCCGTCTTCCCCCTTAGCACTAGCCTCTGGGACGGCGGACCGCGGAGGCCGTCGTCCCACGTAGCGAGGCTCCGTAGGTTGTCGGGCGGCGCGCCTTCGCGCTGCCCCATAGGTAGCTCGATCCTTAGGATCAAGGTAGGGGCCCCTCACGGGGACTCACGGCGGCGTGCTCAGTTTTACTCTATAGCTAACCTGTCGCGTCGCCATTGTGACAGTGCGTAGGATGGCGGGTCGTTTTTAGCCGGTAATAGTCCGGTATAACCGCGACGTCCGCGGCGTCCCGGTATCCTATTGAGGATTTTTTCCCGTCTTACCAAAAAAAAAAAAAAAGGATAAGTTATGTAAGAGTATATCCAGCTGAGTATGTTGTGCGTTCTTCTCAGGAGAAGCTGCCAAGGAACCCTCATAACCTTAGCTTTTAACCCTATCGCTGCGGCGCCACTTTGTCAATGTCATTCCCTCTATGCGTGCGACTTTAGGCAAACTGTTTAGTATTACGACGTGCGTCAAAACAAAAATTTTCGTCTACTGCGGTTTAATATTATGTATCAACAAATATGTTCAATTATAATGTTAAGTCTTCAAAATTATATAGTCAACAATACGTCACACATCTATGTATATTAGGTAGGTGTTTTAGACTCGTTTATGGGGTTTTTTGTGTTTAAGACTGTCTTTGTAACTGACCCCTCTGTGTGCAGGTGCAACTTTGTTGAGACGTAATAATACGCCAACCGCAGCGAAAGGATTAAATCATTATATATTATCATTTAGTAGTATATTGGAAATAATATATGAAAAAAACTATATTTGATTATTCAAGAATACTCTAAAATCCTAATTGATTATAAAGAGTTTTCATTCTATTTGATTTGTACAAACAGAAAGCACAAGGTAACATAAGTTCGTCGGCGTTATTTGATTAATGCATGGCAACTCGTAATAAAACTTTCAGCAAATGCTATATCATTTGTTTACTCGCATACCTGAGCTTTCAGTTTGTACAGTTATCTACAGAGCTTCCCTCAGCGCAATAGTTAAAACTTTGAGTTAGCTTTTCACCGTCCAATTAACGAACTGACTGACTGTAGTTCGAACTTTTTGATTGAGCTTACACTTTACATTTAATAATTGGACGTCTAGCAACGGTAGAGTTATAGAGACTAGATGAAGTTATGAAACATATTTAGTTTGCATTGTAAACATTCTTTTTGTGATGCAATGAAACAGTATTTTGCTACAAAGATGTTGAATTTTTGACGTGTTATTTTAAATTAGTACTGTAAACATAGGTCGATAATTAGGTTGGATTTTTGCATTCCCGTAACATGCTGTGAAAACCTCTCTGATAACGTAACCAATTACATTAACCTACGTACATTATTGTACTAATAGGTAATTGTGATTGGTATCTTATGCGTGAGATTCGACAGACTAAAATATATTCCCTTTTAATGTCGATCACATCGACACCCCCATAGCAGTCAAAGTGTTAAGAGATAAATTACTTCTTACCAGGTTAGCGAGCGATCGTTATACATTATATCATCACTCACCATGACATGAAAAAAGTGTGATGTACTATTTAGATTCGCCTGACGCTTCACACATTATTGGTGATGAAGAGATCTGATGGTCAGTTGGCTAAATACGTGATTCTTATTAGGAATTCTCTTTGTAAAACTCCTAAATAATATTTCCAATTCATCATTGTGTTTTTTGGTGAAGAAAACCATCGCACTAGAGATGCGTGGTAGGTTTATTCTCTAAAAAAACCCTTGTCCTTTGAGTGAGGAAGCTTGTGTCCACAAATGGGACATGAACTCCTCCTTAAAAGGCAGCTTGCCTTACCTTTTTATATACATCTGTTTCTGTATACAAAAATAAATAAATTATAGCAAAGCACTTAAGTAAATTCAGTAAACAATAAATGGAGCAATGGAGTATAATATATTCTCCTTTCATACATGTTTTTCAGGGTTTTTACATACTTGTACTTCATAGATTTAAAATAATTATTTAACTTGTGCCATTATCAACGTCTGCGTTGATAAACTTTAATCCTCGTTTTTGTTTGTTTATTTTTTGATGACATATACAAAATAATATATATTGCATTCGAATTTTCGTTATATTTCTGCAGCACATTAATATATAAAAATGAACATTCAGTATAATTAGTGAGATGGCTTTCTTTAAATAGTTATTTTAAAAGAGACGTTATCCTTTTATTAATATTCTTCCTTTTTTTTGTATTATTTAGCGACCCATCTCAACTCGACCTTGAGATTGTTTCCTTTGCCTTTGTTGCTGAAACTTACGTTAAAATTTATCTATAATTTAGCAATAATTTTAGGCCATTATGACTACTAAGTGATGTAGTAACATATTAAAGAATTTAAAACTGCTGCAACTGCTTTCGCTATACATAATGTCTATTTGCGTAAAGAGCAAGGTCAATATTACGTTATTTTTTGCTCTACAATTTCTATAAAGAAATAGTGCGAATTTATGTGTAATATTTAATAACGTTCGAGTTCTTTATTATATAGTATTCTTCTACATATTGTATATATATCAAATAATTCTGGATATGTAAAAAAAAAATATAAAAAGACTGCCTCATTGGTCTAGTGGTTAGCATGTTCGACTACAGATATGAGGGCCTGGGTTCATTTCCTGGGTCGGGCCAAATTGCGGCGAAATTGATATTGAGTTTTCTATTAAGATTTTCTCAATATTTGGTTCAAGTTGGGGAGGTCCACCCCCGTGCCTCGGAGAGCACGTTAAGCCGTCGGACTTGGCGCCTGATCTCTCTCCGGTCGTGTCGGATTCCCGTCACGTCTATGAGAGTGAAGGAATAGAGAGTATACTTGTGTACTGTGCCTGCCAATCCGCAGTGAAGCAGCGTAGTGGGTCTATGCTCTAAAAACCCTATCTCATATGAGTGAGGAGGCCTGTGCCCAGCAGTAGGACGTTAATGGGCTGCTACTTAATTACTAAAAAAATGCTTCTCAAGGTATAATAAAGGACGCCCCATGTAATCATAAAGTTAAAGAAAGAAAGCATTCAATTGGTAGTGCTTTGAACTCAGTGCATTCTCTATGTAGCATCTATATCTAAATACAACTAATTTCTCTGTTCATTTAACAAGTTTGTAAAACACAAGGACTTACCCTATTTATTTAATTTAGGCGAGAAGAACTGCCGTCTAAGTTAATCATATTATAAACATTCTCGCGAGATTCTTTATCATTTTCCTTTATCATATAAGTGTATCTGTTCGTATATCAAGCGAAGGTTTTACTAGACTTATCGTCTCCCTCAGCTCACTTATATCAGCTAGGTGTTATATTGTTTTACGGTAGGAAAGATTAAATATGCACATATTTTAGTATGTTTCTTAGAATTTCATATCATGTTTCCGTTTACGATATTTGTACTCAAGTATATAGAAATCGTAAGATATATTTGAGGAAATTTATGTCAATAACTTAATCAGAAGCACTTAGGTGAATGTATATAAGAATAGGTGAATATCCTTATAGTAAATCATAAGCCCTTTATAACATTTGCTAATTTTACGTTTTTTACCAATTCTTTTTTTCGTTATTGTGTGTCATTTGCATATAATATAGTGTTTATAGATTTTTGCAGTGGTGGAATGCTCCAGCCTTCAGTCTGAGGGGTTGCGAGCATTGAGAGGGGGTGCTCCCACCGTTCCTTAGTATACAACCCCGAGAAGAATGTAGCTTAACGTGGCCTTAGGCTACATTCGCACAAGGGAGATACCAGATGAAAGTTCCTTGGAGAGCATGGTGTCGCCTTACATGTCCAGAGGAGGACCATCGAGGAAGTTTTAGTGGGTATAATCCTACTTAACCTGGCCTTTCCCCCGAAAAGGCCGGGTATCTTTTTATTTCCCCCGTGAAAAAAAAAAGGTCTGCTAGGTAAACGAATTCTCAGACCATTGCGTCAGCGAGTCCGTAATAGGCGTTAGATATTTTTTTTTGTAAACAAGAATAAGTAAAAAGTAAAAAAAGTAAGTAGCAGCCCACTAACGTCCCATTGCTGGGCACATGCCTCCTCGCTCATATGAGAGAGGGTTTTTAGAGCATAGACCCAGCACGCTGCTCCACTGCGGAGTGGCAGGCATAGTAAACAAGTGTATTCTCTATTCCTTTACTCTCATATTCCGACGTGACGGCAATCCGACACGACCGAAGAGAGATCAGGCGCAGGACCGACGGCTTAACGTGCTCTCTGAGGCACGGGGGTGGATCACACCGCCAACTTCCCAACTTCGGGCAAATATTGAGAAAATCTTAATAGAAAACTATATCGATTTCGAACTGGCCCGACCTGGGACTCGAAACCAGGACCTCATGTCTGTAGGACTCCCTCATTGGTCTACTGGTTAGCATGTTCGACTATAGACAAGAATAAGTAATTTAATTTTATGATTATTGAATCGAATTCCCTTAAACTTGCTCTGAAAGCTAGATTATTTCATCAAAACTTATTTTTTGTTCTTTTAATTGTAAAAGCAATAGTCTTTGATATAAAGTCGACCCTACAGAAATGGCGCATCGACCCAGCAACCATATAGATAATATCCAGATTACGTCACCTTGAACTCGAATCGCATGTGATAAAATTGTCTACATTTATTTTAGAATTTGAAGAGCGAACTATGCGCAAATAATCTCGAGTATATAAGATTTCGCTTGTTTAAGATAACCCGAAATTTACAGGACAGATAAACGTTACAAACTTTCTTCATTATCTGATTTCTATATTCTTAAATTCGGTCAGATTTAGCCTTCCGATAAGAAAATATATTACTTCTAGCTGAGCCGCCCAACTTCGTGTGTGACACTTAATTGTTAAACAATGATTTAAAATTAAAGCTCACCTATGAAAAAATGTCATCAAAATTGCTTGTGGATTCGGCGTCCATTTGTGATAAATATCGTGATATGATGAGTTATATATACGTCGTATTTGGAATATGAGGAAAACCAGATCGAATTCTGAATCTAAACCATCCTAGAATCCACCTGAAGACATATAAAAAAATTCAACCAAGTCGGTCCAGTCATTTAGGAGTTATTTAGGAGTTCAGTGACATTCACACGATGCCACTGAACTCCTAAACATAGCTTTGCTAACGGAGGTCCCGGGTTCCGGTTAGGACGAATTTGGGAAATCGTATTTTCTAATTTGTCTGAGTCTGGACTGGTCGGCCGGGGGTAGTTACCACTCTACCAGCAAAGACGTACC
>JACTOM010000020.1:922667-950070 GCA_015832385.1 Elymnias hypermnestra | reverse complement strand
AACTGCCTCATTGGTCTAGTGGTTAGCATGTTCGACTACAGACATGAGGTCCTGGGTTCGAGTCCCGGGTCGGGCCATTTCGAAATCGATATTGAGTTTTCTATTAAGATTTTCTCAATATTTGCCCTAATTTGGGACAATTTTGACATTGTGATCCACCCCCGTGCCTTGGAGAGCACGTTATCCGTTGGTCCTGCGCCTGATCTCTCTCCGGTCGTGTCGGATTGCCGTCCCGTCGGACTATGAGAGTGAAGGAATAGAGAGTATACTTGTGTACTGTGCCTGCCAATCCGCAGTGAAGCAGCGTAGTGGGCTTATGCTCTAAAAACCCTATCTCATATGAGTGAGGAGGCCTGTGCCCAGCAGTAGGACGTTAATGGGCTGCTACTTAATTACTAAAAAAATGCTCCTCAAGGTATAATAAAGGACGCCCCATGTAATGCCGATTGAATGCTTTCCTTCTTTAACTTTATGAAAGTTAAAGAAGGAAAGCATTCAATCGGTAGTGCTTTGAACTCAGTGCATTCTCTATGTAGCATCTATATCTAAATACAACTAATTTCTCTATTCATTTAACAAGTTTGTAAAACACAAGGACTTACCCTATTTATTTAATTTAGGCGAGAAGAACTGCCGTCTAAGTTAATCATATTATAAACATTCTCGCGAGATTCTTTATCATTTTCCTTTATCATATAAGTGTATCTGTTCGTATATCAAGCGAAGGTTTTACTAGACTTATCGTCTCCCTCAGCTCACTTATATCAGCTAGGTGTTATATTGTTTTACGATAGGAAAGATTAAATATGCACATATTTTAGTATGTTTCTTAGAATTTCATATCGTTTCCGTTTACGATATTTGTACTCAATTATATAGAAATCGTAAGATATATTTGAGGAAATTTATGTCAATAACTTAATCAGAAGCACTTAGGTTAATGTATATAAGAATAGGTGAATATCTTTATAGTAAATCATAAGCCCTGTATAACATTTGCTGGTTTTGCGTTTTTTACCAATTCTCTTTTTGTTATTGTGTGTAATTTGCATATAATATAGTGCTTAGATTGTTTTATTAATCTCGCGCTTTACAGTAAGCTCACCTCATGATGAGTGATGATATAGTTTAAGATGGAAGTGTGTAAGACGAAATTTAGCTCTTATGTTTACTACACAGCATTGCTAGCAGCGTAAACAGCTACTAGTCCAAATAGACAAATTGTAATTTGCAATTCCTTCAATTTGTTCCGCCGGGAATCGAACTCTAGGTCTGCTAGGAAAATACGATACAACAAAATACGATGCTTGGAGGGCGATGGTCTCCTTTTGCGAAACCGTTTTGGTTAAAAAGGAGACCGCCGAACGATCGCGAGAGTGGGCCAATCCAACGCGGAGACGGAGACGCAGGGGTGACACAGCCGCCTTGCAGTGGTGGAATGCTCCAGCCTTCAGTCTGAGGGGTTGCGAGCAGTGAGAGGGGGTGCTCCCACCGTTCCTTAGTATACAACCCCGAGAAGAATGTAACTTAACGTGTGGCCTTAGGCTACATTGTAGTAAAAATTTATCATGGGATGCGTAAGACATCGCACAAGGGAGGTACCAGATGAAAGTTCCTTGGAGAGCCTGGTGTCGCCTTACATGTGCAGAGGAGGACCATCGAGGGGGTTTTAGTGGGTACAATCCTACATAACTTGGCCTTTCCCCCGAAAAGGCCGGGTATCTTGTGATTTCCCCCGTGAAAAAAAAGGTCGTAATAGGCGTTAGATAATTTTTTTTGTAAACAAGAATAACTAAAAAGTAAAAAAAGTAAGTAGCAGCCCACTAACGTCCCACTGCTGGGCACAGGCCTCCTCGCTCATATGAGAGAAGGTTTTTAGGGCATAGACCCACCACGCTGCTCTACTGCGGATTGGCAGGCATAGTACATAAGTGTACTCTCTATTCCTTCACTCTCATATTCCGACGTGACGGCAATCCGAAACGACCGAAGAGAGATCAGGCGCAGGACCGACGGCTTAACGTGCTCTCCGAGGCACGGGGGTGGATCACACCGCCAACTTCCCAACTTCGGGCAAATATTGAGAAAATCTTCGAGGACGGGACGGGAATATCGGGACTCGAACCCAGGACCTCATGTCTGTAGGACTGCTTCATTGGTCTAGTGGTTAGCATGTTCGACTACAGACAAGAATAAGTAATTTAATTTTATGATTATTGAATCGAATTCCCTTAAACTTGCTCTAAAAGCTAGATTATTTCATCAAAACTTATTTTTTGTTCTTTTAATTGTAAAAGCAATAGTCTTTGATATAAAGTCGACCCTACAGAAATGGCGCATCGACCCAGCAACCATATAGATAATATCCAGATTACGTCACCTTGAACTCGAATCGCATGTGATAAAATTGTCTACATTTATTTTAGAATTTGAAGAGCGAACTATGCGCAAATAATCTCGAGTATATAAGATTTCGCTTGTTTAAGATAACCCGAAATTTACAGGACAGATAAACGTTACAAACTTTCTTCATTATCTGATTTCTATATTCTTAAATTCGGTCAGATTTAGCCTTCCGATAAGAAAATATATTACTTCTAGCTGAGCCGCCCAACTTCGTGTGTGACACTTAATTGTTAAAAAATGATTTAAAATTAAAGCTCACCTATGAAAAAATGTCATCAAAATTGCTTGTGGATTCGGCGTCCATTTGTGATAAATATCGTGATATGATGAGTTATATATACGTCGTATTTGGAATATGAGGAAAACCAGATCGAATTCTGAATCTAAACCATCCTAGAATCCACCTGAAGACATATAAAAAAATTCAACCAAGTCGGTCCAGTCATTTAGGAGTTATTTAGGAGTTCAGTGACATTCACACGATGCCACTGAACTCCTAAACATAGCTTTGCTAACGGAGGTCCCGGGTTCCGGTTAGGACGAATTTGGGAAATCGTATTTTCTAATTTGTCTGAGTCTGGACTGGTCGGCCGGGGGTAGTTACCACTCTACCAGCAAAGACGTACCGCCAAACAAAGAGATATGTGTTCCGGTACCATGTTGTATAGACACCATAAGGGGTATATCGCCTCTTACCAGATTAGCGCGCTTCTATATTAGACTGTATCATTACCCACCATCAGGTGAGATCACAGTCTAAAAACTAAACTGTC
Organism: Elymnias hypermnestra; assembly: GCA_015832385.1. Taxonomy (NCBI): domain Eukaryota; kingdom Metazoa; phylum Arthropoda; class Insecta; order Lepidoptera; family Nymphalidae; genus Elymnias; species Elymnias hypermnestra. Next base: position 946,891 of record JACTOM010000020.1, on the reverse strand, counting down.
ACTAATAAATAAATAAAAAAATAGAATCTAGAATAATATACTTCTAAATGAAAATGAAACGCTGTTCGTTAGACTTGCTAAAACTCGAGAACGACTGGATTAATTTGGCTATTTTTTTTATGAATTATTAGTGCAAGTTCAGGGAAGGTTCTTGAATTGAGTAAACAAGAAAATTACAACTTTTGACGTCCGTCGCGTCGTTCAGAAATCAAAATTTAAAAATTAAGTTTTTTTCATTCATTTTTTTTGGTTTTGAATGTTCAACGTTTGATGTTCGTCCCGTCGTTAAAAAATGAAAAAAATTAAGGAATATTTTACTTTTTTTTATTTGTTTTTGACATTTAACGTTGACAATATGATATATACTACCATACGACCCGAAATTTGGCCACGTAAGCACATTTTAATATAGTTAACAAACTGGGAGACTCACTATTGAACAAATGCGAGAGTATTCTATTTCTAATGATTTAGTTCCGTGAGGAGTAAATTTGATGTCTGTATAACAAAGTTTTACGTTGTTATAACTATTTACAACCAGGAGCATTGTCAGCCGAACGGCTATCGGGGAAGGTCAAGACGATATATGGAAGGCAATTGATGTCATAATTAAAATACAACAGCTGTCTTGGAATCTGTCTCACACGCTAAGAAATATCATACATAACAATACAGTTCAATAATAAGTCAGTTTATTAATAAGTTAATGTAGCCTGTTCCTGTTAAGAAGAATAGACATAGAGAATATATTAGTTTCTGATCGATAAATAAATTATTGAATTAGCCGGTGTACGCGATTATCTTTGCGTAATTTTTGTCACAGAATATACTTATATATAAACGTGTATACAGACTATATATTTATAATAAAGCAGGTAATGTAATTGTTCCTTCTAGGTCCCGGGCACCTCCATAACAGATTACGTCAAAATTGGTGAAAACGCAAGTGACACAGAGTAGCTTTCTCATTTATAATATTTGCATAAATAAAGTACATAATAAAGTGATAAGAAAATCAACAGTAAGTGTACACATTGGAAAGATAATATAATGATATGCTGATGAAAACTTTCCGGGAAATTCATCTTCTGTAATTACTGTTATCTCGAGGCACGTGCCAAACTATTGTTTATTGATGCTTTGATTTTAGTACAATGCTATAATAACGTTTACGGCACCGAGATCTATATAAATTACGTCTTTTTAATGGATCTTTAAACGCGGTAAATTACTAAATACATAATTAACTTGTAAAGGTATAAAAATGTAATCGGATTTACTTTGAACAATCACGTGGGCTCTTTTATAAATATTTTCTTTTGTAAAATTGTTACGTATACCCGAAACAAACGATTTCACTAATTTTATTTCAATAATGAAGAAGCTTTTTGATAGAAAACTCAATAGAGTTCAGAATCTTAATGTAAAGAAGCAAAACACTAGAATCCATGTCAGTACAACTACATCATACTAACCAAAAATAACAACATCAACCTTATTTATAAAAGTGAAAAAAGAATTGTCAACCGTATTTAAATTAGACTAATATAATACACATATATTTATTTGTTCGTTTCTTCCTGCAACTATCGGATAACAAAGCGCGATTTCGAAGACGTCACCCGAAGCGGTTTGCGGCGGCAGATTCGAGTACCACACATCACCACAGGTTACATCAGTTAGTGTAAATAATACAGATAAAAAATACATCCCGCTAAATCTCTACTGATAAGTGGTCGCATAAATAACGCAGCTTCCTGCGCCCATCTTCAGTTTGCCTCTAACCGTTGACGGGTGATAAATAATCGCGTTTAATTATTTGACGAAATATTCGTTCGTTTGAATCAGTTTCGCTGATACTTAGTCGCGATTTCTCCCGAAATAATCTGTTGGTTAGCAACAACCATAAGGTTGTTGCTTAGAAGTTTATAAAAGCTTTGAGAATTTCGCTATTAAAGGTACGTAAGAAATGGGAATTAATAAATCACATTAATGACACTTAGATTGTAATTTTTTTTTTTTCAAATAGGAGCAGATTTTCATAGGCAATGATTTAATTCTGGACAACTCGCAACCTACACTATAGCTTTATTTTTCATATTTTATCTGTATTTTCTTGTACTAAAAATATAGACGTTATATGTCAAACTACAAAATTATGTATTTTTAATTCCTTAATTTACTATCTACCTGCACTACTATATGCCAAAATTTTAATAATAATAATAATATACTATCTACCTATAACACATTTCTATTAATGCATGTAATGGTGCTTCTCTATGTAAATGAAGTTTTAAGTAGCAGTTGACTTTAATTTATTTATATTACTTGTAACACAAATTTCGGACCTTTATACTATTTGTATCGAATATAGTTTATTTTTTTTATCGAAGCAAGCGACTAAAATTTTTTGACATAAATAACAAAGACTCAATATAAAATTATGATTAGATTATAAAATGTAGAGTACACAGTAAATTTATCACGGTTTATGATCTGATTTTGGTTGCGTAATGCCCACTTAAATACTATTGTAAACAAAACGTAACATTGGCCTTGCCCGCGCATTTTCATCTCGCGACTCCATGGCGCGGTGTTATAGAATTGTGTCGATTGTCATACCATTCTCTGAATTATATCTATCTCTTCATTTTGTAATCATTAAAAAATGGATTTGATACCAGTTGCACACGGCTGCAAAATATTACACATTGTAGCCAACAAAACAATATTTAGAAGAGTAATCGCTGAGTTTCTTGCCGGTTTGTCAAATAACGTTAAGAATCACTTAGGTATATAAGACTCTGACTGACAATTGAGTGAGTGACTCTGAGCTTCCGCATGAGGCCCATAGTCAGCGACCACGTCTTGGTACCGTAGGTCATCACTGGCAACACGCACTGTTCGAAGACTTTGGTCTTCAGGCACTGAGGAATATCGGACGAAAATATCTGACGTAGTTTCCCGAACGCTGCCCAACCAAGTTGGATTCGGCGAGATGCCGAATTGACTACCGGTACATACGTGTTGAAGTGCTTGTACGAAAACGCCACCATGTCAGTCCGTATACAGGAGCAAAACAGCGTCTATCCAACTGCAGCGTGGAGTGCGACAGGGAGATGTTATCTGCCCGAAGCTCTTCACCGCGGCGCTGGAAGACCTTTTTAAGCTTTTGGAGTGGAGCGGACTGGGCATCAACATCAACGGCGAGTACATCACTCATCTACGGTTTGGTTACGTAGTCATTATGGCAGAGACTCTAAGATCTCAATACAATGCTCGATGACCTCAGCAGAGTTTCTCAACAACTGAGCCTGAAAATGATCATGGATTAGACGAAAATTATGTCTAATATCCATGTACCGCCACAGCCAGTCATGATTGAGAACTCAGCTCTCGAAATTGTTGACGAGTACCCATACCTAGGACATATAGTCCAGCATAGGTAGGTCCGATTTCGAGAAGGAGGTCAACCGCCGACAGGCATTATTTTGCCCTTATTATGTATATTCAATTCGTATTGGTGAAATTACTGAATTGTGTAATTATTCTAAAGATTTTTTTTACTATTCCAATCTAATGACAATATTCTTCGTTTCTTTCGTTTATTATACGGATGTATTTGTATTCTGACATGGGAACAAGCGATTTGCCTCAAACAGCTACTGTAATAGCGATTTATTTAGTATACTAAAACTATCAATATATATTAGTTAGATTATAACATTAAATAGAAATAAAAGTGTTTAAAATATATTGATAATTTCTACGACCTTACCTCGTTATGGTGTGAGTACTCGTTTCTTATTTAGGAGTTCCATATTCATTTCTCGTCAAGATTAATAAAAAATATTGTCAATATAGTCCTACTAGCAAGTGTGTATCTTCTGTTAAGCCAAAGTAAGTCGTATTCCAGCACGATTGAAGAAACCAAAGAAAAGGAAAGGTATATTAAAATGTTATTCAAAAATATTTTATCGTTCTTCAGGATAATCTTTTTTAATAAGATACCCGAATCTTTTCTGGATTTGCCTTCAAATAGTTTTAAGAAATATGCTAAAAAACGTCCTGTTATAAAAACCATATTATAATATTGAAGATTATGTAAGTAACAAAGAGGTCTGGACTTGATTCCAGTTGCATATTAAAGTTAAACACATTGCAACGTATAAAAACTATGTTTAAAGGAGTAACCGTTGAGTTTCTTGCCGGTTTCTTAACTTGTTTAACGAACAGACTACTGACGATATAAAAGTGATACTTGAATAAAGAATATTTTGATTATTAAAGTAAATACACAATTAACTTTTTTATACTCATGTGGAAAATAAAATGAAATATAGTAATGCTTTCAATCTAGATCGCGGTCAAGTACATACTTGATATAAATTAATTAAAATGTATACTTAATTGGGAAAAAGCAACACGAGTTAGTAGAGTATAGAGCATATAATTTAGGTCTGCTTATATAACCAAATATCGCGATCTACTAATGAATGATTAATAATCATTATAGAGTGAAAAAAATGTAGAATAATAAGACGTTTGGCTTTTATTTGGATATATAACTTTCAGAAAACAATAAATTTAATCTTTTTCAAAGAAATAATCAAATAAAAAATATGATTAGGGCTTATCATTCATCTCTTATTAGTTAAACACTCACTCTCCTTTAGGTCAAATTTTCTATCGTTAATAAAATACTTTCTACTCGTTCCAGTTCAAACGCACTTTTTTTTCAATTTGTAGTTGATAGTAGAGCTATTTCAATAAATCATTAATTAATTAATTTTATTTTGCACAAATATATACAGTGCCGTATATTGAAAGCACCTTAAGTTTGTGCTAAATGCCTCAGGAATTGTTTTTAATTTTTTATATTATTTCTTCGTTTTGTTTATGAAATACTCGAAACGTATAGAGGAACTTTGACGTTATCTATGAATGCTCAAAAACAAGATAGATTCATGGACTAGAAGTAGACAAATCTAATAAATAAAATGACTTTATAGGCTAGTTCGTACTATAATAAAAAAAAGGGCCAGTGTAACCCTTAACGTGTAACTTTTCGTACATTTAGCTTGTGCAATACGTAGTAAGTGGTGTAACCTTTGACATTTTCCGAAGGTCGCACCACTGAAAGCTATGCAAATGCGACCCCTGAATTATATACGCCGTAATCAAAGCTTGTTAGTTGTCCTTTATGCCTCTTGTTTAAACACAACTATACTTATATTATGTATTATAGAAACTGTCGGACTGTTATGTTTCACATGTAAAACACTGCCGTTATTTTGTTATATAGATAAACTAGGCTTTTTTTGCGAATATATAACTAGAAAGCTTTAAATGAAGGAAATTCATTACGTCCGTCTGACTTTGTAATCAATTAAGGTAATTAATAGGGGGTATCAAATTTTTTAAACGTATCTTTGTACTCCTATACTTTCCTTAGCTTAAACGCTGATAAAACTAATACTACGAGTCCCATATATATTAATTTATTTTACGTAGTTGTCATCAGAACTTGTTGGCTGTCAATGTCAAAAACAAATGAAAAGAGAGAACAAAAGGATTCTTATTAATTCATTAAATTTCTGAGCGACGTGACAGGTAGAAATAATTTCTTCGGGAGATCAAAATTGCTGTTTTTATTGCACCCCAAGCATTTTTTTTATATTTACTCGCCTGTTAAATTTCTCCTAGATATAGAAAAATAATTCAAAACCAAAATTAGGCAGTTCAGTCCAACCGCTCTCGAATTTTAGCGAAGTTAACGCACAGCAATTGATTTATATATATATATATATTATATACCGGCATATTAAGCAGAACATAATAATATAAAGGTTTGATATCAGTATCATAACCTTATATGTTACTGATACCACATGTCTATTTTTTAACATAGCATTTTCATTAATTTAGGCAAATTATTTTACAAATAAGAAACATTTGTATAACACCCCCGCAACCTCTCTTGCGGGTGGAATTTCGTAAAATACGTTCTTAGCTGACCTTTACTCGGCAAAAAGAATATTCCTACCAAATTTCAAGTAATATTGAACTGTTTCGATTACAAACCTTATTTACAAAGCCAAATTTTATAGTAATATCCTTATAGGATGTCTAATAAACTTAATTTTCTATCCAGTAATAATCTTTTAAGAGTTGATAAAATTTAAAGCTTTAATATTATGTTTTTGAAATAAAACATATTCAAAGTAATAACATAGATGGATTGAAAATTGTAGTTTGATTCATTATGTATTCATGAGGCAAATTATACTGCACCAATAGTTGTTTCCTATTATCGTGAATATGCTACAATGCGAACTCGTGAGGGAGTCTCTTTGAAGAAGTGATTTGGTAAACAGCGTTATATGAAGTGACATCAATGTTACGTTTAGACAACTTAATGGCAAATTTCCATTGGGAAATAACGACATTATGAAAACATGCTAAAAACAAGGTGACGTTGATTGAAAAGTAAATAACCTGACGCGAACTTTTGCTAGTAGGTGGGATCAACTTCTATCGTGGTTTCATAAACCTTGATAAAAAGATGGGACCTTGAACCAGGATATAATCGAAAAAATCTAAATTAAAAAAGTTCAAATCAAAGCTCATATAGGGGATCAATTTTCCCCCAATCAATTAATAAATTTATTGGGAATAAGTGAGAAAATAACATGTACGATATCCTTGTGATACCCCAAGGTGTTTGATATCGTGTATTTTGTAAAACAGGTTTTCTTTTGCATTCGTATCATATATTGTCTCAAACAGGTATTTAACGCATTTATATCGTGCATTATCTCAAACTAAATATATTGTTTTTAAATTTTTTCAGTCTGTAATTTTCTTTGTTAATTTATTATTATTTAAAAAGAAGCGTGAAATAATCTGTTCGAGATATAACTTTATGGAACTAGTGATCTCTGAGTGTTAGACTGTTTAAATCATTAGAAATATTCAAAAAAGAGAAACAACTAAAGAATCACTACCTTTCTCTATGTTTTTAGTGACTGAATAGTCGTCACTATTTGCACTGTTTTCTTTATTTACTAAAGACATGAGGTCCTGAGTTGGAGTCCCGGGTCGGGCTATTTCGAATTCAAACATCGATATTGAATTTTCTATTAAGATTTTCTAAATATTTGCCCGAAGTTGGGAAAGTACTCCCCCCGTGCCTCGGAGAGCACGTTAATTCGTCGCTCCTGCGCCTGATCTTTCTCCGGTGGTGTCGGATTCCCGTCACATTGGACTATAAGAGTGAAGGAATAGAGAGTGCACTTGTGTACTATGCCTGCCAATCCTCAATGGAGCAGCGTGGTGGGTCTATGCTCTAAAAACCCTCTCTCATGTGAGTGAGGAGGCCTGTGCCCATCAGTGGAATGTTAATGGGCTACTACTTACCTAATATTATGTATTGGTATGTATGTCTATACTTATTTGTGGACACCACCTACCCTTCTTACCTTATATAATCTCTTTAACCCTAAGGCTTGCCTGGTAGAAATCCCATAAAAAGGTCGCCGAATTGTACCGTACCTAAGTTCTCTTTTCTGTGTTACTTGTTTCATGTTTGTTGTGTACATTAAAGAGTATACTATTATATTCTAATCTGTTAATAGGCAAATTATATTAGCATATTGAGCTTATAGTTTTATATTTAGTTATTTAAAACCCCCCCCTATTGTCTATTATTTATTGTTATACATCCAAAGTTTTATTTTAAGTTAAACTTAGTTTTATTAAAATGTTAGTGTATGACTGCGTCCTCTCCGTGGCGTCTCCTTGGTTAAGGTATTAGCTGAAAATCAGCGCTGTAACGTTTGCTAGGACTATGCAGTAGAATGCTGAGCTTGTGCCTTTTCCAGGGTTGTGCCAGGCGTGCATCGCCTCCGACAATGGTGCTCTGTTCTTAGTCTATGAATATGAGTATGAGTGGTCTATCAATTAATGTAATGTCTGGCACAATTTTTTTCAAACGTTTTTTCTTCCTTTCTTTCAAAGCGAGTACTCGCTCCACTGCACCAGCAAGGCTATATGACAGTCTTTTGACCACTTGCTTATCCAGGTCCGACTGAGTGCATTATGTCATATGGTATTTTACTCTGGGGTAATGCTGCTGATATAGGTGCAATATTTATACTGTAGAAAAGGGCTGTTCGTGCTTTTATCATATGGGTCCAAGAGAGTCGCTGAGAAACAAATTCAGAGCAGTCAAAACAATGACAGTTCACGGCGTATATATACATATAAGAAAACTTGTTGTACGTCCATAAAAATATTGACTATATTACGAAAAAAAGTGAATGCACCTCATATAACTTAAGAAATAAAAATAAAATTGCTGTAAATTCTAGTAAGCTACATAAGATTGACACGCCATTTAAGGGTAACTGTATACGTTTCAATAACAAGCTCCCAGAAGAAGTTACAAAGATGTCTCCGAGTAAATTTAAATCTTTCATTAAAAGAAAGCTAATAGAGAAATCATTCTATAATTGGAAGGAATACTTGGAAAACAAACAAAAGCGTGGCAGTGAATGAATTGCTCGATATATATCTTGATAAATTAAAAATATATATTATAATGATGATTATTTTAATTTTTTTATTTGGGTCACGAAACTGGCAACAATCCCTAGCTTTACAATTACAATGGTCATTAGATATCTTGTGAGGGATTGTTACCTACTCGAAGTGACCACAGCTTGCGTGAAGTAGGCGTCAACTTAAACTAAAATTTAAAAATTAGTCTTAAAACTAAACAAAAAGATTTTTAACATGCAGTTTGAAAGAGGCCAGAGAAAACGAAAACATATCACAATTGTATGTGTATAGCAGAGAGCAAGTACGGTTCACGATTGCGTGTTGGGCTATGTTTGTACGACGAATTGGCAATTGAAATGTTTTTCGATTTTGCAAACGACTACAAGACCGTGGATCGCAAAATCGTAAACGTTCTAACATCTCTGGAGAATCAACATAACTGTTTAAAAAAAACGTACACCCGACTGAGTTTATTGTGGGCTCTTGTCATATCAGGGCGCGAAGGAACCCTCGTGTCTTTAGCTTGTAAGTCGTTCTTTAATGTTATCATCAGTCATACGTTTAAATATTATATGAAAAAAAAACGATATTTGACGATTCAAAAGTGCTGTAATAAGCCTACGTGGATAAAGATATTTTGACTTTGACTTTATTGTTGTTGTCAGGGAGCACCGGGTGAGTCCGGCGCAGCCTGCAGTGCCGGGCGTCCCGCGCTCGCCAACCCGTCCCCCGCGCCGCGCTGCTGGCGCCGCGTGCTCAACGTCGACCCGCCCTGGCTGCGACGCGCGCCCGCCCGCTGACATATCTCTCTGCCGACCACGTGAGTATACCGCGTACACCGCTGTATTCATCTAAACTAACATTATAAAAAGAAACACTTTAACAGTATTTTTCTATGTAAATATAATTTCAACGTTACGAAATTGCATTTTTATATTCCTTCTCAAAAAAAAAAGTGTGTGAGTAACAAGAAAAAAATCTTTTCATTTACATTGCATAGCACAAATTTTGAAATACACGCTCGATTGCATAAAAAAAATGTAAAAATAATATATAAGAAACAGTATCTTCGAATTTTGATCCATAAATCCACGCCGTAGTTTTTGTTGCTTGTCAAGCAAAGCAAAGGTCACAGATTCCAAAATAATAAACGTAAACCAAATTTTATTGGATATAAATAGTTTATAATCTGTTTTCTAAAGTTATAATTTTGATAAGAACGTCACGTTGATATTTTCAATGTATCTAACAAGTAATGTAATGACATAATTAGGGTATTATATAATTATAAAATAATAAAAAAACTAAAATGATGGCTATTGCTAACCACAGGGTGTCGGTTTTTCGTGACGGTGTGTGCGCGCATCGTAAAATTTTACTCTAATCATTTCTCCCTAACGCGGCAAAAGGAGTATAACTTCAAACATAGGAATCCCTAATAAAAATGCAGTAATATAAGCCAAGGTGTGAAAATTCTATCATCGGCATAGTCAGACCCTTCACAAGGTGGACCGAAGCCATAAGGAGAGTGACCGGTAGCCGCTCGAGCCAGGAGGCCCAAGATCGGGCACAGTGGGTATCATTAGGTGAGATCTTTGTCCAGCTGTGGACGTCCATCGGTTGAAGTGACGATGATGATAAGTGACGCATCCTTCTTGTAATATTGGGTCTTTTCGCTGATAAAGAGTAAAATCAGTCTCTTCAATTAGATTAGATTTTACTACGTGTGAAAACAATAGCGTGATCAAGATTAAAGTTATATAAGGCGTAATAACGGACTGCAGTGATACAGCATTTGATAACCTCGATAAGTTCTGAACGTGTCCAAGACCCTCCATTGCGAGGTTATCTAAAGGTAATGACGCCTTCAATTGATTAAACGTCAAAATAAAATTCAAAGGAAATGGGTCGTGGTAAAAACACAACTATATCTATCTTTGCTTCTGTCTATCTCCTTTATACACTAAAGAAAATATAGACTACTCTGTCCCTAACAAGAATTTGAAAACTAAATTTTGTGATTATTATTCCAAAGCAGCGTTATTTATAAGCAAAAAACGTATGACTGTACATTCAGTAAACATACTCCTCAAGACGGTCAGTGAGATCGATTTCGTATTGCTAACCGTTTTAGCGCCTGACTTGATAGCATCGCGTTAACCTGGATAAAAGTTAACTTGGATTTCATACCAAAACACAAATTTATTGCTTAGCGCACGGCTGTCCCAGTGGTTTTCCTATATAAACTCAATATAGAACTTTTTTATGTCAACGAATAACGGCTTGTTCTTTTCTTTCTATAAGGGGATTATTGTTCCAGCAGCTGACACTTGTGGACTAGCGCTAACGGGCCTCCACCAACGGGCTCCGAGAACACTTGACACCGCCCCTCTCCGCACCGCCGCACTCCCCCCCTTTCACAGCATAGCCGACTGACTCGGCCTCGGCGCTTGCCGAGGCTTCGGGCCCGTCGAAGGACTACAAACCAGCCGCCCGACTAACGCTTAATTGAGCCTTGCACAAGGTAACTATAGATGCAACCTATGCTAACGGTATACGAGTATACTATAGAGGAAACTTATGCCAACTTTAAACCCCATACATACATACATAGCATCACGCCTCGTTCCCATAGGGGTAGGGAGATACCTTCCACTTGCCACGATCCTTGCATATCTCCTTTGCTTCTTTCATTCTCATTAAACCTTTCATACAAGATCGTCGGTTTAGAGTACTCTTGACGTGGCCCTTATGTGAAATGTCTTGGCTTTGGTCCAGGAACGTTGGCCTTGGTGTTTCCCTTCCCTCAGTTTCAATCCACTAATACTTCTCAACGCTCTCATCTCTACCGCATTTGTACTTCTTCTGCCATACCCAACTTTCACTACCACACATAAGTGTTGGCACCAACACTCCTCCATAAACAGCCTGTCTGCCCTTTAAGTCACCATCTGGCTATTCATAAAGGCGTGCAGAGCCAACCATTTACCATATTCCCTGCATTCAATATCACTTTTGTATAACTTTAGTATATAAGAGTCATAACTTATTATAAGTCTTTTGGTTTTTATCATCATCAGTTAGAACGTCGGATATAATATGTGGAGAGACGTTTTTGTATTGCTGTATTAAACCTACTTGAACCATTAAGAACCAAAGCGGATGCGCAAAGGTGTAGTGTTTATTCCTTCATTCCCGTAGTCTAATGGGACGTCATATATTTACTTTTGTTATAATGGGAATCGTCTTCACCAGGTCAGGAATTTAAATCAAGTGGACTCGACTTACGTCAAGATCCCAGGCACAATGAAGGTCGTCGAAGAGGAACAGCACGTGGTAGTGATGGAGGGCCCGTGGAGCCCTCTGAACGTGATCAAGGAGATCGTCCAGGAAGGGACCCAGGAGGACCCCTTCTACGTGATGGACTTGGGAGTGGTTGTGGCGCGGTTCCAGCAGTGGAAGGAGTTGATGCCTCGCGTTGAGCCTTTCTATGGTGAGTTTAATTATTAAAGATCATCCATTCCTTGTCATATCTATTTCTTTAGAGGCCTTTCAGATAATTGCCGCCTCTATAGCTTCATGTACAAGAAACCCATACTTTTCTTATACTTTTTGCACGTAAATAGTATGAACATTTGAGATTATGTATGAGTATTTTTTTATAGTAAGGTAGCTACAATCGTTGAATGGGGGTTCCGTATCTATTTTCATGTATTTTTTATGCATTTACAAAACTTGTGTATAATGAATAGCCGTTAAGTGCAACGATGACAAGCTGATGGTGAGCACGCTGGCTGCACTAGGCGCGGGCTTCGACTGCGCCTCCAAAGCTGAGATACAACTTGTCACCTCCATTGGAGTCCGCCCCGAGTGAGTAGATGCCAATATACTCTTTCTTCCATCATATCTGGCCATCTTTTTACGAAATCTACGAAGTAAATAGAATTTTTAATGATCAAGAATACTCATTCACTGCCACGCTTTTTTATCTTCTAAATAGTTCTCCAAATCAGAGAACAGTTTCTTAATTAATTTTTGCTTTAATAAAAGATTTAAATTTAATAAGTGACATTTTTCTGGGATTTTGTTATAGAATCACGTACCCTTGAATTGTCAATTCCATGCAGCCTACTAAAATTTATAACGATTTTATTTTTATTTCTAAAGTTATATGAGCTGCATTCACGTTTCCTTTTTGACCTGTCATTATTCTAACTGCCTCAAATTTCACTCTTTACGGCTCTCTTGTACTCATATTGTAAATACATATCAGCAGCACTACCCTAAAGTAGAATACCATATGACATAATGGTGTGAAAATAGATGAATTATAAAAAATAGAATGAAAGTCTGGTTATATTAAAGACATCATTTAAACTTTTCCTTATTTATCATAGCGTTGTTTCCATTTAATTTATTAAAAGTTTGAACAATTAATTCATTGTCAAGGTTTATTTTATCATCGAAGTTAAGTCAGTCAATGTGAGACTTATTTATGTGATTATGTTTTTTTATTTATTCGCAGTCGTATAATATTCGCGAACCCAGCCAAACCAGCTTCCCACATCCGCTGGGCGAGTGCAGCCGGGGTCACCACACTCACCTTCGACTCCGAGACCGAGCTCATAAAGACCAAGCAGTACATGCCTCATGCACAGTACGTACTCATATAACATTATTTTGTTTAGATTACAATTAATGAAGTTGTTTATCGCTATCATAATGAGACATTGTTACATAAACGTAAGTATTAAAAAATAATAATTTAAAAAAAACACGCTTTTATAGTAAACCGAACAAAAAACTAGAAAATATCTTTTAATAATAAGTTAGAAACAGAATCATTGAATTCAGAGTGAAAGCTGTGGGGTGCTTGACATATTAAAGGTTATAATCATTCTATTGGCAACTGTCTATGAAAGGAGAATTCTGGGAATGTTTTGAAATGCACCCCACGCTTTTCACTCTGAATTCAATGATTCTGTGTATAACTTAATATTAATATTTATTTTCTAGTTTTTAGTTCGGTTTACTATAAAAGCGTGTTTTTTTTAGATATTACTATTTATTTTTTATTACGATTTAGTATTTTTCTACACATCTAGTTAATTACAGTACCGGTCTTGTTTATATAATTAAACCACCTTCAAAAAGACTCTTTCGATAAAGTCTGCCGGCTATCCGAGACTCCCTCATAGAGGATCTATCACAAGAATAGAAAAAAGACCCTAGTTCATTGTATCTAAATCTGAAACAAAGTCATAGAAACCTAACGTGTTTACCGTTGCATTACCATGAGGCGACTAAGCGACATACACGGCCTTACAAATCGTGTGAAAACGAAAACAGCGTCGTACATTTGTCTCGCTCTTTTCTTACTGTGGTACCGCGTTTGTTGACGTGAGAGAACTAACATGTCACTGGCAGACTAAGACAAAGCGTGCTAATAGCAGGAATGTTGTTGCGTATCGTTTATTTAGGTATTTGAAGCGAAACTTCTCTAGGCGCATGACTTAAATTTTTATGGATGAAACGTGTGATTAGCGTCACGAAGATTATTTTTTAAAACATATAAAATACAAAACATTTCATAAATTCTCTTTTCTGAATTTTAAATTCAAAAACAAAATTTAATTTCTAATATTTATAAAAAGCACATGACATTTTTATTTACTATTCTTCATTTGAGATTTCAATAATTTATTGGTATTCATTTTCCACGATTTAATATTTTAATGGCAATTAACTTCCTAATGCATCTTCCTTTTTCCCTTCAAGTCTCTGAAATTTAAAGTTTTGGATTTGTGTAAATATAAACAAGACTTAAAAATTAATTAGCCAAAGAAGTTTCACTTCTTACATGTGTACTTTGTAAACGATTTGCTATTTCGATAATAAAAAATTAAAAACGGGAAAAGATTTTTTATAGTGCTTTATTGATTCCAAAAAATATGAAGAAAGTAACTCTTCCTATACCCAAGTAATTAAATTAATTATAAAACTCATACATGGGGGATTTCCGATACCCCGCTTCGGATCGGCTAGGTTAATATTTATTTTTATATATTAATTATACTTACCGACATATGACATTTTTACATGAAAGAAAAGTGTTTATTTTGCTTTGTATTACTGAAAGGTTAGCGCCTGACTGTCCTCTTTACTGGTAGAGTGGTCACTAGTTGAAATGGGCTGAAGTCTCCCACCAGTCCGGAGGCTGATGAATTAGAGAATGTAATTTACTAAATGTGCCTTGCTGGTAATATAACCCAAGACCAGCAAAGCTAGTATTTGCATTAATACGCCATTGAGGCCGGGTTATATAACAAAGACATGGTCAGTCAGGATAGTCAATGAAGAAACTATTCTTTTTTTAATCGGTAATATTCCATGTACAGTCTTGTTATCCGCATCCGCTGCGACGCAACGTCAGCGCAATGTCCGCTAGGCATCAAGTTCGGCTGCGACCCTGTCACTGAAGCACCGCGACTGCTTAAAATCGCTGCCGTCATGGGACTCAATGTGAGTGATTTACCAACCATTTGTCCACTCACCCAGCCACCGAATCGTCCACCAATTCACTCATCCCCCCATCCAATCATCCATTCCTCTATCCACCCATCCATTCAGCCACCATCAGATATTTAATATCCTTCTTAATCTTAATCGAAATATTCTTTATTCAAGTAAGCTTATCAAGCTCATGAAACGAAAAAGTCAAAAGTTTCCGTTGGTGATTATTCTAATCATCGGTTTGGAAGATTGATTCCAAGGAAAAGATACCAGCAAAGAACTTAAATTGTAAATATATTCAACTGAACTTAATAAGACTACTTTGTACATATTGTTTGAAATTGTCCATAAGTCTGTAAAATTAATAGAGGTATTTTATTATATGCAGTGAGCTCGGTAAATGATTTCTGGACTTTTTTTACTTGATAAACAATTTTATAAGTTTATTTGTGATTAATAACAAATTTGATTATCATAAAAAAAGGTTAAAGTGAGTCAACCTTGAAAGACATGCTATCGCAAAAATTTTTCATTGATATTACGTTCGTATTATACGTGTAGTCATGTTCTACGCTCCCGAGAACGAAGACAGATGATAGTACTTATAATACCTTTGGTAATGGGACGAAAAAAACATATCTTTAAAACGTTTTATAAGCATTATTTACGCTCCATCGTGCTAGAACAGTTAAATGAAACGAGAGTTTTATTAAAAATATATTACTTTACTAAACAAAAACTAGCACTGAAACTCAAAATTAAAAACAGCTGACGTTTCCGTGCGGGGTCAACGACCTCTAGCTGCCCGCGCGGTCACCGCTAGCTTCTTTAAATCAGGATCGATTTTTTTTTAGTTGTTGTTTTCGGGAGTATTCTCTTAACACGCAAGAAATATTTTTTGAAATTGTATCAATAATTCTTGAGATTAGTGCATTGAAACAAATATATTTTTAACCTCAAGGTGGTTGGCGTTTCCTTCCACGTGGGATCCGGTGCCCAAGAGACGGGTGTGTACGCGCGCGCCATACAGTTTGCCCGGGCGCTGTTCGAGCTGGGCGATGCCGCAGGACATAACATGTACTTGCTCGACATCGGCGGGGGATTCCCCGGAAACAGCGGGACTAGCATACGCGAGGTAATATACACACTTATTTATCTATGAAAAAACAAAGTTTGACGGCCTTGCTGGCGCAGTGGTGCGAGTGCTCTCTTTGGTAGCTGATGTCTCTGGTTCCATCCCCGGTAGGACAAAATTAGGAAATTGTATTTTTTAATTTGTCTAAGTTTATATATTTTTAAAACCTTGGTATATTATAGAGTAATTGTTGCCCAAATAAATAAATATAAAATCGTTCTTCGTGTTAAAAGAAGAAATTATTTTAAGTATGTAAATTTTGTCTTCCAAACAAGGTCACTTTGAACTTGTTTGGAAGACAAAATTAAAAAAAAATAATTTTCTGAGCATATTAACTAATGTAGAATACATATACTTGGATTGTCTGTGGTGTAGAAGAAAATGTATTTTCGCTGACTTTCTTTTATTATAGAGTCTAAAGTCTGGTGATTTTTCGTGTCCCAGGTGTCGCAGGTGATCAACGCAGCGCTCGAGGTACACTTCCCGTCCAGGTCAATCCGCGTGATAGCCGAGCCGGGTCGGTACTTCGCGGCCGAAGCCTACACCCTCGCCGCCATGATACACGCCACCAGGAAGGTAATCATCAACAATACCCTGACATGTTAAAGAAAATTTTAAGATAACATACTCAATGGATCGGCAATTGATGATAAAACTCAAAGGGAAATGTGCATTGTATTTTATTAAAACTCGTTGATATTTTACAACAGACTGACGCTTTTATTTGAATGTCATACAAGAAGGTTACAAAGTTAAATCTCCCATTCACTAGATGGCGCTAGTAATATATTTTGTTATTAATCTATAACATATATGTATATCATTAGTGTCTTAATATATATATATATCGANGGAAGACCGAGGCGAACGTTCCTGGACCAAATCCAGGACATTTTAAATAACGGCCAGGTCAAGAGTACTCTAAACCGACGAACTTGTATGAAAGATTTAATGAGATTGAAAGAAGCGAAGGAGATATGCAAGGATCGTGGCAAGTGGAAGGATGTTGTCTCTGCCTACCCCTATGGGAATAAGGCGTGATGCTATGTATGTATGTATGTATGTCTCTGGTTCCATCCCCCGTAGGACAAAATTAGGAAATTGTATTTTCTAATTTGTCTAAGTTTATATATTTTTAAAACCTTGGTATATTATAGAGTATTGCCCAAATAAATAAATATAATATCGTTCTTAGTGTTAAATGAAGAAATTATTTTAAGTATGTATAATTTTGTTTGTCTGCCAAACAAGTTCAAAGTGACCTTGTTTGGAAGACAAAATTTAAAAAAATAATTTTCTTAGCATATTAACTAATGTAGAATTCATATATACCTTGGATTGTCTGTGGTGTACAAGAAAATGTATTTTCGCTGACTTTCTTTTATTATATAGTCTAAAGTCTGGTGATTTTTCGTGTCCCAGGTGTCGCAGGTGATCAACGCAGCGCTCGAGGTTCACTTCCCGTCCAGGTCAATCCGCGTGATAGCCGAGCCGGGTCGGTACTTCGCGGCCGAAGCCTACACCCTCGCCGCCATGATACACGCCACCAGGAAGGTAATCGTCAACAATACCCTAACTGATATGTTAAAGAAAATTTTAAGATAACATACTCAATGGGTCGGCAATTGATGATAAAACTCAAAGGGAAATGTGCATTGTATTTTAATAAAACTCGTTGATATTTTATAACAGACTGACGCTTTTATTTGAATGTCATACAAAAAGGTTACAAAGTTAAATCTCCCATACACTAGATGGCGCTAGTAATGTATTTTGTAAATAAATGTATATCATTAGTGTCTTAATATATATATCGAATGTATTTCAAGTGGAGGAGTAAAAAAGTATGTTATTAAGAATTGAATATCGTACCGCCTCAGAATCAATGCAAACTAATATTATAAAGAGGAAAGATTTGTGTTTTTGTATGTATGTTTGTACACACAAAAGCTACTGGATTCAACAATTTTTAACCATTAGAAAGCTGCATTTTCACTAAACGACATAGGCTATATTATTTTCTCAAAAAAATTAGGATTCCTAACAAAAATGCATTAAGGTAACCCAAAGTGTGAAAAATGAGTCACAAAAAATCTGTCATCGCGTGCGCTTAGGAAACTATTGATGATAGACCAAAAAAAGTTCTACAATATTATACAACGTATTAATATCTACAAAAAAGTCCACGATACCATATGTCTAACTACTGTAATTATGTCACTATAACTACTTATTTACATTTTAAAAGTTAATAAAAGTGCCGACAATGGTCAAACCATAATATTCATACCTCTGCATTAATCCTTATCCTATTGAATTTTATTAAAACGCTGTTTCAATACCTGTAAAATACTTTTAGAATTCTTAAAACAGGACATTCCATTCAAAAGATATAACGAATTTTAAAATCTCAATCTTAGAAAATAAGTCCCACTTAGAAGACTTTCCATTGCCACGATGTCGGTATTTGCGTGGGTGGTAACCGCGGGGCATTGCTAGTAAATAATAAAGCTGAATGATCATTGCAGAATATTTCAACTTCACTAAAAAAACAAGGTTAAAACTTAACCGGTGCCAATCCCGACCTTTCAATTCCCAATTTCCCGCCAAACCCAGTCAAATATTATATTGCGATCAGTAGTTGTTGGTGATCAAATGTCAAAAACAAGTAAAAAAAAAACAAAAGTATTCTTTTAAATTTAATATGATTTCTAAACGACGGCAGGAACATCAAAATTTGTTTTTACGATATTTCAAGCATTTTTATCATATTTACTCACCTTCCCTGGACTTCCACAGGCAATTCAAAAGTCATATTCTAAAGATTCAATAAGCCCAATCAGTCTTGCCGTTTTCTAATTTTAGCAAGATTAACGTATAGAATTTGAATTATATATATATATATAATTCTCGTGTCACACTGTTACAAGTTGAATTCCTCTGAAACACTCGACCGATTTACGTGAATCTTAGCCTGCATATCGGCTATGGCTGAGAATCGGACATCTTTTTTTCATCCCCCTAAATGTTAAGGGTGTTCCACCCTTAAATTTTTATTTATTTTATTGACAAAGAAACGGCCGTGTCCTTAGATGCCATTTTTCTTCTCTGTAAGTGAAAAGTTATAGCGGGCCACTAGTGGGAAAACTGTGTCCACTTGTGGGTCGTCATTAAGCTGATACATATGTTAATAAATATTTGTATTGATATGTGCCAGCTGCCTGCTAAGGAGGGTGAGAGCGAAGCTGAGGCCCACACCATGTATTTCATCAACGATGGCGTGTACGGCTCGTTCAACTGCGTGCTGTACGACCACCAGCAAGTCACCGCGAAACCTCTTGAGGTATTGTCTCATTTTTTTATTTCTTTGCTGTCATCATCTCAATGTACGTGGTGATACAGTGTAACATGAAAGCAGTTAACGGAAAATTCAACACAACCTTCATCAGCATGTTGTAGCAACATCGAGTCCGAAGCGGGGTATTTGAAATCCCCCATTTATGAGTTATAATTTAACAACTGGAATATTAGAAGAGTTACTTTTTTCATATTTTTTTGTAATCACAAAAGCTTTGTAAATATATCTTTTATTATTAAAAGCGCAAATCGTTCATAAATATTTTTTTTTATAACAAAAACCCAAATAGGTATACTCTATTATTAGCCTATTATTAGCACGTTTTGTTTTTCTGCCAGTGACATATTTTTTCTCTCACTCCAACAAACGCGGTACCGCCGTAAGGAAAGAGAGAGATAAATGCACCGATTTGTACGGCCGCGTGTGTCGCTCAGGCTCCTCAAGTGTATGCAAATGATATTCAGTTGGCCGTTTCAGATTTTCATACCAACGAATTGGTGTCTTTTGGTACCCCCGTTAGGAATTTATTGAATTTAATTGTGAGTAATATTAAGTGTCGAATATGAATACAAATAATTTATTGAAATCTCAAATGGCATCAATTATTTGGTTTTCTATTTTGGTTTACTACTAAGAAATTCACAGTATTTGCTAGTATATTTTGGAGAATTGGCGGTGTGATGTGCTTTGCTCTGGAGAGCAAATGGTATCAGGGGTATTTATTATTGGTCAGGGAACTTCGAAATAATAGCTTACGTCTGTTCCCCAGGAGTCCTCGGAACGTGCTCAGCAGTGCTCCATCTGGGGCCCATCGTGCGACGGGTTGGACTGCGTGCTTCCCGCGTACTCGCTGGCGCCGCAGCGCACGGGCTCGTGGCTGGTGTTCAAAGACATGGGCGCCTACACCTTGCCCGTTGCCTCCGCATTTAACGGGTTTCCCGTGCCGAAGGTCCGAGCCGTTGTGGACAAGCATTTGTGGTAAGATTGAAACTATTCTCTATTACACTATTATTATATGATATATATTAATTGATCCACTTGTTAAAATACACCTTGTATATGTATGATTACATACATATACAGGGTGTAATTTTATAAGTTGATCATCAGTGGCAGAGCGATAGGGATCCTCAATCTCCATTGCTGTTATCTGTAAAGTACAGCAAACAAAAACAGTTGTTGATCCAGGTAACCCAAGTTATTAAAGACATGTAAGGTCAGGCGTTAGCTTAAGGAAAACACCACCAATTCAAATACGCACTTGCATGCAAGAGTGAGAGATAAAAAATATTAGCGTGCTACTTATTATTATAACCTATTTTATAAGTTTTTGTGAACTGAAAACCCCTTAATCCCTTATGTGGTAGAACAGATTTTATAAAAAAAAGTCATTGTATGGTACTAATAATCAAAGATTTTTGATCCATAGATCCATCCAAGAAGATGAACTCTCATAAAGTACAGAGTATATACACAAATATCCCCATTTATACTCTGTATAAATATCGCCATAAATATTAGTTTGTTTAACTAAATCGTTTGCACTGGAATACTATACATATTAAATCCTCCAGACACAGAAAATTCTCTATGTTTTATACTTATATATAAGTCTAAAACAGAGAATTTTCCGAGTTTAGGGATTTAGTCAGTTCACAACATTCAGTCAGGGAAACTACAGCTGTTATCTTTGATCCTCAGGATGATGCTAAGAGAACTATGGCCCCTGACCGAAGTGCGTTTTGTGTTCGGCCACGTGACCTCCCCCCAGACCCCGCCCCCTTCGCTTTCCCCCTCCCCCTCGTCATCCCCCGCGACCCCCTCCTCCCCCACTCCTACTCATCATGCGGTGTTCGTGGAGTGCGCGCTCAAGTGACCGCACGCGATGCAACGATGGGGCGCAGTCGTTAGACATGGATAACGGCGTATTTTACTACAATTTTCCTTTTAATTACCTTTTGATTTGGAATAAAAATGGATTTCTTATTTTACTACCTTTAAATTTTAATAGATTATAAATATTATTTTATCTGTTACTAAATTTGCCGCGATACTTTTCAAATATCGAACTGTTATTTTGACAAGGTAATTTTACATGAATACTAGGTTTCCTTTTAATATTGAGTTATTATTTGGTTTAATAGGACTTGTCATATAAGAAATGTTTTTAATTTCAAATATTAGCCTCTTAATTTTGAATAAAATATTTTTGTTCAGCTTCATTTAATTTTAATAGATTATAGTTTTTTTTTTGTCTGTTACTAACAATTTGCGCGTTTTTTTTTAAATATCGAACGTACAACTGACAAGAAATGTCAACTTCCTTAATAGTTCATTAATTTACTCCTCCAATGTTTTTCTTATAACTTGTGTTTTAATATAAATAGAATATAATAACTTTTTTATAATTTCGTTTAAAATGTGAAAATCGCGTTGTTTTTAAACGCAAATAAATGAAATAAAATTTATTGCCTGTGTAAATTGAATTAATTTTACCGTTTAAATGCCATTTTAAAGTATTTTTTTATATAATTCAATTAACAGTGCGACAGCTCTGTCGCATCTCGTTGTTTGATGCATATAATGCTGTTTAAATATTTTTAACTAATATATAATTAATTGGCATAAAAAAACAATATCGAAATTGTAATTATTGTATAACGCGTCAACTGTCCAACTGAATAATATAATCTGACATATTATATTTTTTATATATAGCTTATAGGATTTAGTTTGACACTATTACCGTGCCTTTATTTACATCCATTTAAGATTTTTTTGGACTTGACGTTTATTATACAGCTCTAGGTTCTTAACCTTTAGAAAATAGTATACACGTTTAAAGTTGACACTTTTTTTTACATAAATTAATCCTTGAAGGATTAGGTTTTAGACAACACTATTACCGTACCTTATGTTCAATATTTTTTTGACGTGGCGTTAATAAAGCTCTGGGTTCTTACCCTTTGAAACATTTTACGTTTCAATAAACATCTATATAATTTTACTAGGTCTACAATTTTCGTAGATTTACAAATATTTTGGACTGTATTTGCGAAATCAATTGCATTGGCAAATCATTTTTATGACAATCGACTTTATATATTTGACTGTGACAGTTGACGTGTTAAAATTTAGCTGGTTTAAATGACCACTAGAATTATATATCGCATTTAGAAATGGCAATGCCAAGCGTTTGAAAATATTTTTTATTGATAAATAATATATATGTATTAATTAGTTTAAAATTATAGATTAAATATATTCAAGTACTTAATCTATAAAACGTCATATTTGTCATTTTGCAATCCCTATTTAAATTTTTAAAATTAAAATCATCTTTCACATAATCAAATAGATTAATTTTTGTATCGTTAGCTTCTATCGTCATTAATTATCATTAATTAGAAATTTAGGTATTTCTGTACGTTTGTTATAATTAGTAATTTTTGTTTGAAGGAAAAAAAAATACCTAGTGTTTGAAAATCGGCACTTTAGTTACACAGAGTGTTAGGAAAAAAATATTTCGTGCAATTTTTACGTATTTTTTAAATATTTCTCACGTTTGTATTATAAAATAGGTTATATATACATTGTTTTTTTTTAAATACTGCTGCTTTGTGTCTAATGACTTGAGCCCCTGAATAAAAAAAAAAATATTTTACGCAATATCTCGATGTTTTAGATGTCAACTAATTTAATCATGCCGTATGTGATTTTTTTTTTCGAATTATTATTGAAATAACGTTTTGTCGTTCGTTTGTCGCTTACTAACAGTTAATATTAAAGAAAATGTACTTAGACAGTTTACGTTGAATTTTTGTATTCGTAGAATGTAGACATTCCTAGTAAAAAGTAAATCGTAAGTTAAATTTGTAATGGTTACGGTTGTTTTTCGATTTGTCTTATTAAATGTAGATTTGGCGTATTGTAGGACCGCTTCCTGAATATATGTTGCTGAAATGTACTTGTGTTTTATTTTTATAAGCCATGGTGAACATATCGTCGTTACTATTTTATAAGTTTTAAATATCCTTAATAATATTCACTTATACATCAAAAAGACCGAAATTCACAATTTTAATACATGAAATAAATACAAACTAGTAATGCCATATTTTAGAGTGAAGGCCAGAAATCATTTGCCGGGTTGAGCATACGAATTTTTAATAAGATACCGCAATTAGTTATGGATTTGCTTTTACATAGTTTTAAGAAATATGTCAAAAATTTCGTTTTACAAAAGGTATATTGTAACCGCTGAGTTTCTTGCCGGTATTTAATGCCTTGACTGTTAACTTACCATCAGTAAGTCTTTGGTACGTTTTTGCTGGTAAGGTGTTAATTTGCTTATATACGTTTGTAGCTATATATACATACATAGCAACATGCCTCATTCCCATAGGAGTAGACAGAGACCACATCCTTCCATATCTCCTTCCCTTCTTTCATTCTCGTTAAACCTTTCGTACAAGTTCGTTAGTTTAGACTACTCTTAACCTGGCCCTTATTTAAAGTTCCTGGATTTGGTCCAGGAACACCTTCGTCTTCCCCTTCCAACTTTCCCATTCACTGAGGCAAGAGGCACTAAATTTTAGTCAGTCTCCTTTCACTCATTCTCTCTACGTGCCCAAACCTTTCTCAACTTTGGTC